>WNHD01003301.1:0-19074 GCA_011057455.1 Ganaspis sp. Gsp50
CTGTCTGTCGTCTGTAGAAAAATATTGGTGGCGCGATAACTTGAGTAAAAATTAATCAATCAACTTCAAATTTGGTATGGTTTTTAAGTGTCCCAAAATATAGGTCAAGTTCGTTGGACAGCTATTTCTGACCAAAAATGTCAAAATTAAAAAAATTTGAAAATTCAAAAAAATCATTTTTTTTTTCATTTTTTAACAAAATTTTTTTTTCCAATTTTTTTTCTGAAATTACTTTTAAAAACAAACATTTTTTGCCTTTAGACCTTTTCTCTATCACTTAATTTTCTTATATTTTTTTCTTTTTTTTTCTTGTCTTTCTTTTGTCTTTTTTTTTGTCTTTTTTTCTTGTCTTTTTTCATGGTTCTAAAGTTCGAAACGCTCATTTGAACGAACTGTTTTTTTTTCATTTTTATTTTTTAAAAATATACTTTTGTAATGAAAATGGACAATTGTTTTGAAAAAATAATAATATAAAAGTTAATAATTCTTACATAGAAAAATATTTTAGGACAAATCTGAATTTTTAAAAATAGAAGAATAAAAATTTCGTTTATGTGAACGCTCGAAACTTTATTTGCATTTTTTTTCTTGTAGTTTTTTCTTGTACTTTTTCTTGTATTTTTTTCTTGTACTTTTTCTTGTATTTTTTTCTTGTATTTTTTTCTTGTACTTTTTCTTGTATTTTTTTTGTACTTTTTCTTGTATTTTTTTCTTGTATTTTTCTGTCTTTTTCTGTCTTTTTTTTTTATAAAAATTGAAGAATACAAATTTCGTGCATTTGAACATTCGGCTCTTGAAACGAACATTTCGAAAAGAGTTTTATTTATTGCGAGTGTTGGAAAATATCAGTGTTCAATGTAATAATGGTATTAAACTGCGGAAAAACATACGTGTAAGTGGGAACGAGTCATAAATTCGTAGGAAGCTTTGAGATAATTGTGAAACCTAAGCCAAGGCAGTTTTATGAACATTATTACAAGAAATTATGCACATTGAATATTACCGTTATCGTAGAGAAGTTAACAGCCTCCTGAGAGGATATAAAACCTATATGAACATCTGCTTCTTCATTTCCATTATTTCGATCTATATATGTTCTTTGGGTTGACTTTTTTTCTTCCTTGTTTTTTTAACTAAGAAAATATAATGCCAAGTTTTATATTATCTATTTCTTGGACTTTCAGGACAAGTGCAAAATAAAAATTCACATAGAGATTTGATTTAAGGGGAGATAAATTTGATTATGAAAGAGATTCATGAGACTTGGGAAAGAAGCCAATCTCTCGGATTTTTCTTAAAAGTTTAGATACGCTTGTGGTTAATAAAATGCTTATTTTTTGGCATACATATAAAATGAAAGTTGTTTATAAAATGTAACGGTTCATTTTGTGGTCGTGAACTTGTGGCATTTTTTCTTCTTCATAAATCCTTTGAGATTTTATTTATTTTTTATTCTTTTTTCATGATTCATAAAGTCGTTGACTTTATATTCTCGTATTTTCGCGAATCGCTTCGGATCTTTGCTTTTTGTTTATAAAAAGATTCTTTTATTTGATTATTTATTATCTGGACATTTTGAGTTATTTTTTTATTATAGTGTTCCGAATTTTAAAATGAACGATTTGTGAGGCGACAGTTTTTTTAGATCATAGTTAATGTGCTAAAAGATTGTTATTATTTTAATCTTTTTATTTTAATCTTTTCTTAAATATTTGTTTCTCTTTGTATTTTTCATCATTTTCATGCCTTGTTATTATATTTATTATTTTGTTATTTTATTGGAAACATTTGTATTTGTCTCTGAAACATTAATGTAAACGATCTTCGGAAAATTTTATCATTATTAATGTAAACGATCTTTTGACGGCAAATTGAAATAAAATTTTCCTTCCGAAGATCGTTTACATTAATTGTTCAAATTAGAACAGAACTTCAAAATTTGAATTTTTCTTCCGTTTCCATTTTTCAAAATTATGGATGAATATGATTAAGGATGAACTCAAAATATAATTTGAATTTATAATTACTTTTTATAAGCATGAATTACTCAAAAGTTTCGACTAAATAGTTCTGATTCAAAGAGCAATGACATTTTTACATTCTCATCAATGCCAAAGTACAAAAGTACTATATACAAGTTTTTACAGTATTTTGTAAAGGCGGAAAAATTGCATTCAATTGATAATATTTATAATTTCCGGTACATGAAACGAATTGTCAGAGATATAAAGTGAAACCCAATTATGTTTCTGATAAAAAGGAAAAGATGTTTGGGTTACTGTGTGTTATCAATCTTGAAGAGTTAATTAAAAGTTTCGAGAGTCTCGTTATGATGAGATAATTGCAGATTACAGAGGAAAATAAAGTAAAATGTCAATGGCATGTTTGTGATTATTTTTGTTAACGTTCTACTCCAGTTACGCGCTTACATAAGTTTTTTTCGGGATATAAGATTTTTATTGGTGCTTCTTTTTGTAACATTGGAAAATGCAACAAGGAAAATATCAATACGAGCCGTATAAATAAAAAATAATCAGTCTGCTCAGTAACTGGGAATATACGCTCACGTAACATCTTTTGAGTAACTCATTGATTTCTTCTTTTTATCTTGAAATTGAATGAAATGAAAAATAAGTCATTTTTCGGTCACTTAGTTTTTTTTATTATTATTAATGCTGATTTTTATTAATGCTAATTATTATTAATGATCATTTGCATTAATCATAATTTTCTTTAAAAATAGTATTTTTAAAAAAATACTTTTTTGAAAAATAGTACTTTTAAAGAAATACTTTTTTGAAAAATAGTATTTTTAAAGAAATACTTTTTTGAAAAATAGTATTTTTAAAGAAATACTTTTTTGAAAAATATACTTTTTTGAAAAATAGTATTTTTAAAGAAATACTTTTTTTGAAAAATAGTATTTCAATTTTTCATATTCAATTTACAAAAATCGATGAATGGGACTTTAATTGATTTTTTTAAACGCGTGAATCAGTCTTCGATATATATCTTTATTTTAAAGTTCTTTCTGGTTTTAAATTTCAAAGAAAATTCTTAAACATTTTTTTAAAATAAATTTGCATTTATGAACACACTTCTTAAATATATTTTTAAAATATAAAATCAATGAATATAAGTTAAATAAATGAAATGCAATGAAATGAAATGAAATGAAATTGAATGAAATGAATGTAAATAAATGTAAATAAATGTAAATAAATGCAAATAAATGCAAATAAATGAATTAATATAATTTGACTTTTTGAATTTAAAAACAATGTAATTTGCCCTTTTTTGATTAAAAAAGAAAATGTAGTTTTAAAATTTTTGCATTCTTTTGGAAAGGTTTCTTAGAGTTCTTTTTTCACGTTATTTTGGCGTATGAATAAAAATTGCTTTTATTGATTTCTGTTTGTGTTGGAGTGGCTTTTTTAATGGTTTTGTTTAACTGGTTTCAAATTTGTAATTTTGACCTACACTCAAATTTAATGGTCAACGACTTCCGTTAGTAATAAAGTCTAGGAGGGTCTGCTGTTAAAGTGGCGTTATTTAGTGCAAATGCAGGAAACAAACTAGTGTAATTGGAGAAACAAACTTTCTCAAGGCTGATTTTTATCTTGCAGTTTTATTATTTTCTCTTACTTACAATTAGCAATACGCTGAGTAGAAAATTAAAAAAAAAAAGGAACAAAATTTTAGAATTTCTTTTAAAAATAAGCATTTGTTTGAATCTATAATAAATATTTGTTTCATTCAAAGAAACTTGTTTCCCAGTGAAAATTGTCTGTAGTCTGTCGCATTTATTTATTTATTATTTTACAAAAAGTAAAAAGGGGTCTTGATAGAAGAAAAATGACACAATAGGATGTGGAAATAAAAATATGATAATAAACAGATTAAAAATAAAATATGTATTACAAATTTAAATCGATGCATAGATAAAGCTGCATAGATATCCTTTTTTTTTGTGATATAAATATAAAAGAGAAATACATTTTTAAAGAGAGTTTAAACTCTTGAGGAATATTTTTGTAATTCACATTTTTCTAAATTTGTTTTTAAATTGAAAAAACTGAATGTTTTGCTGTATTTTAAATCAGGCCTGTTTTAAAAATGATGAGTTCAATTTGAATCTCACACACAGGTTTAATTTTAATTTAATAAAAATGATCTTAAAATAGCAAAATTTGACCTGAATCTGAGTTTTGATTTTAGTATGTTTTAACTCTTTATTCAGGAATTCATAGTCTTTAGACACGAAATTCAAATCTATTACGAGTTTTATCGATTCAATTTCTCAGATTGAAATATTATATTTACCATATACAGCTATGAGAAAAGATATCTTTTACATTTTTAACCAAATATCGACCTTGTCTCTTTCTTGTTGCTAAGTACAGAGGACACGAGCATTTTATTTTATCCAACATCATCGCTCATTTTCTTCATATTTTCATATATACAACTTTAATTCTAGAAACTCCAACTTTCTCTCACTAAAATCAAGAAATATTATCGAGCAACGTATACTTTTATTACATATTCAACTAACAAGTCTAATTTCTATTTCAATGAATTTTGATTCAGTACATTTCCTAATATACGTAATTTACAATCATTTCTCTTGACTTATGTTATTTTTTTTTTTTTTTTTAAGTTACTTTTTTTTGTTCTGAATTTTTGTAACTTACAATTTTTAGCCTGAAATTGTTTCAAGAGTTTCTTTATGTTTTTTTGTAATTAAGAATTTTTTATATTAATAATTTTGTTGAATTGGCGACTTTTGTTTTAATTTATATTTTTTTAATTGAGAATTTTGCTTTAGAGTCATATTACACACTGAGAAAAATGTTTATTTGATTCAAAATTAAAGTGGTCAATTAAAGGATTTGTTTGAATCAAATAAATTTTGTTTGAGTCAAATACAATTTTGTTTGAATCAAATACAATTTTGTTTGAATCAAATACAATTTTGTTTGAATCAAATGGAATTTTGTTTGAATCGAATACAATAATAAAATGGAATTTTGTTTAAATCGAATACAATAATCAAATGGAATTTTGTTTAAATCGAATACAATAATCAAATGGAATTTTGTTTAAAACAAAATAAATTTTATTTAAATCAGAACAAATTTTATTTAAATCAAAACATACTTTATTTAAATCAGAACAAATGTTATTTGAATTAAAACAAATTTTATTTAAATCAAAAAATGTTTTTATTTGATTCACTTATGTTTGAATGAAACAAATTTTCATATTCAAATCAAAGAACGCAGTTCTTTCTCTCTCAAACTATAATTTGTATTAAAAAAAAGAGAGAAACAACGAAGGAAGCTTCTACAATTGTAATAATTGTCATTTTAATGTAAAATATAATTGTGCGTTCATAAATGAATTGATAAAATTGAGAAAAGAAATTTTAAAAATGAAAAGAAAGCGATGCTCTTTTTGATAAAAGGCAAGTTTAAAAAATACATTCACTTTAAGGAGATTTTTATGATGTTTAAGGTTATGTGAATAATATTCTTTTTAAGTGCACTTAAAGAAATTTACATGTAAAAGTAAATATTCCACTCACTTGAGAACTCATGGTTTCATGTGATGCAAACGCCCTTACTGTACAAAATAAGTGCCAATCTTTTAGATGGGACTTTCAAAGTTAAGTGCAACACATTTCAGGCCGACCTTCTTAGACCTCGGAATATAGTTTTAGAGCAGCAATCTTCTATTTTTCCTTTGCTCCGTTTTCTCTTATTATCCTTTCGAAAATAGAACAGCTCCAAGTTTCCAAAGAAACGCAATTTTTATTTATTTTCTACATTTTGCACTCATTCTCAAATTTCACTTTTTCCATTTAATTTCTTGTGTAAGCGCTTTAATTTAATAATAATAATTGTTATTATTATGATAATACATAATAATAATCATTATTATTAATATTATGATAATACATAATAGTAAAAATAATACATAATAATAAAAATAATAATAATGTTATATAATATTATCACCCAGAGAAATGGTATATTTGTCTCAGAACCAACTAGCTTATTTATTTGTTCTAAATAAATTTTATTTCTGCCAAATAAAATATTTATTTAAAGCAAATAAATAATTATTTGGAACAAATGAAAATTTTATTTCTGTACGGTTATTTGTTTCAAATAAATTATATTGAATTCAAATAAATCTTTTCTCTGGGTGTAGTTAATGAAAAAAACTGTACAAAAAAATTGCACCCAGAGAAAAGATTTATTTGAATTAAATATAATTTATTTGAAACAAATAACCGTATATTTGTCTCAGAGTCTAATAACTTATTTATTTGTTGCAAATAAATAATTTATTTGACACAAATAACATTTTATTTGGCGTAAATAAAATGTTTATTTAAAGCAAATATTATTCATTTGGACCAAACTAAAAAATTTTTTCTAAATAAAAGTGTTTTAAGTGCCTTTTTTTTAATTCTAATTGACTAACCTTTTTTTATTCTAATTTTGTTTGTATTCTAACTTTTTTGTATTCTAATTTTTTTTCTGATTTTTTTCTACTTTTTTTTCTACCTTTTTTTCTACTCTTTTTTTACTTTTTTTTTTATTTCACTTTTTTTGTCTTCTAATTTTTTTGTATTCTAACATTTGTTGTTTACTAACCTTTTTTGTAAGACTCGAAATGCTTTAAAATTTTCTTTGATAATATTGTCCTTGTAGAGAATCTGTGGAATTAAGGGTTGAATCTTTATTCTATTTTCATTGTCTAGGCCTTCACTTTTATCTCTTTGTCAAATTCAATACATTGTGCAGATATATATAGTGCAAGGAAATTAGAAAGTCGTTAACTCCGAAGGGAATCTTGGTTCTGGTCTCATTCTACCCTCTTACATGGTTAAGTGCAAAGTATATAGGTACCCCACCTGTTACTTGAGACGTGAAATAAGCATTCCAATTAGAAGAACCCCTTTATCGACTTCCAGGCCACGAAAAGGAACGAAAATTCTGATTTATTAGGCTATCAGCTCGAATAAATTTCCCGTATAGTCTCAAGTTAGTTTCTTATTTTTTACCACTTTTCAAATCGAATTCTTATGAAACTGGTGCTTTTTTAAAACCTGAAGTTGATAAGTTTTTATTTAATGATTACGAAAAATTAATATGCCATCAAGCGACATTTTATAAACATTTTTGCTGAACGATCTTTTATAAAATTTGTTTAATAGAATAACTTTTATAAAACATTTTATAAACAACATACTATAAACATTTTTGCTAAAAAAATGTTTGTAAAATTGTTTAATAAAATAATGTTTAAAAAACATTTTATACGCAACATTTTATAAACAACATTCTATAAACATGTTTGCTAAAAAAATTTTTGTAAAATTGTTTAATAAAATAATTTTTAAAAAACATTTTATACGCAACATTTTATAAACAACATTCTATAAACATGTTTGCTAAAAAAATGTTTGTAAAATTGTTTAATAAAATAAATTTTAAAAAATCCTTTTAAGATATAAAGATTGAAAAGAAGAAATTAATAGAAAAGTATTTTTAATTGAAATCGTGGATCAAAAACTTTGTTGACTTTGATTACCCTGGGAACTTTTATTTTTTTTAGAAATAAAAATAAATTGCGTTTTTCAAAAAATAGAAACTAAAACTCTTGACGAGTATTTTAATGTTAAGCTTTTTTTTTCATTAATCCTTTAAACTACTTTTTATGTTTTTGATCCTTACATTAGTCTTTTTGTTTTTGATCCTTTAAATTAGTTTCTTAATCCTTCAAATTTGTTTTGAATCCTTTAAATTGGTTTTTAATTATTTAAATTGATTTTTAATTCTTTAAATTGGTTTTTAATTCTTTAAATTTGTTTTTAATGATTTAAATTGGTTTTTTAATCCTTTAAATTGGGTTTTTAATCCTATAAATTGGCTTTTGTTTGTTCTAGTAGGTCTGTCTATTGAATTTGAAATTGCACAGGCTTTTTTCGTTTTGTAAATAAATTTAATTGTAGACAACAGATAGCATGTCACAGGAAGCAACTAAACTCACTTGGGGGGAAAATTTATCGAGGGTGCATAATGCGTGTTCTATGCGTGCGAAAAAAGAGTAGCAACGACACGAAAGTTTTGTTATTTCATGTGAAAAGCATAAACGGAAATAGTTCTTTCACGGAGTTACGCATTTCACATTTTAATTCTTTTATAATCCAACACCAAATCATTTATTTATTTTTTTGTATTGAAACGAAGAGTGCTATAAATAGAAAACCTGTAAATATGAAGCTTGTAATTTCATTTCCACTGAGCAATTCATAAAAAGTTGAAAGTCGTTATTTACAGTCAAGTACGAAATTTATTGTTTGTTGTGTACAAAATTAATTAAAACTCAGATTAATTATATTCTGGTCATAAAATTACCAGAATCATTATACGTTTGTTATTTATTTATTTGTGCATATCTTCCCGCAGTTTTATTTATTTTATTTATTATTCATTTTACACATTTCTTCGTTTTCATAATTTTCTTATTTATTTGTAAAAAACATTGTTTATTTGTAAAAAACATTATTAAATTTTATTATTATTTAATTTAATTTTTTTTTTATTATTTAATTTTAAATGTTTATCTATTTATTTAATTTTTATTGTTATGCGCGTAAATTGCTTAGTTTTTAATTAATGCGTGTTTTTATTGAAAAAGAATAAACAAATATGAATTTTGTAGGAATCGGAACAGAGGAGTCTGATTTTAAGAAATGTAAATTTGTTACTGTAATTTTTCATTTCTTTGTTTTGCTTCTATTTCACGTGAAAAAGTGTCAGTAAACTTTGTCTTTGTGCTTTTTTTATAACTGAAAAATATAACGCGTATTTGAAGGTCATTCTTTAGCTTTTAAACTCTTATTTCATGCTTAACGAGAATCTTCAACTTAATTTATATCCTGACTAAAAGAATAAAAACCCTCAAATGTCTACAAAAGCTCGTTATTAATAATAACTTCTCGGTAGAAAAGCACCTTGACAGATAATAATTTGAGAATAAGTTATGAAGGTTTCGTAAACCTGGATTTTTATGTATAAATATTTTTACTTTAAAGGCAAAAAATACACTGCTTTCAAAATTACTTTTCTTTGCGAATTTTAAATATTTTCACTCCAAAGGAAAAAACTGCTCGTCTGAAAAATTGCTTTTCTTTGCGAACATTGCATCAAATTTTTTCGCAAAAAAACCGAGGATAATAGTTGTGATAAAGTTAATAGTAATTGTGACAAAATTAATAATAATTGTTATAAAATTAATAGCAATTATGACAAAATTAATAGTAATTGTTATAAAATTAATATTAAATGTTGTAAAATTAATAGTATTTGTTATAAAATTAATATTAATTGTTATAAAATTAATAGTAATTGTTATAAAATTAATAGTAATTGTTATAAAATTAATAGTAATTACAATAAAAATTTAAAAACGAGATATCGTTGAAAAGATATATTTAGTTGAAAACAGATAATTGAGTTGAAACCGAAAAAGCTGATCTTGAATTTAATTATTTAAAGTGGGTCTCTTGGTTCGTTTCATGATGTTCCTGATTCTCATTAAATCGATAGTTGATTTATCTCGACCTCTTCTAAATTACTAGTTAAGGGTGAGAGTGAAACTAATTATTGATTTAATTTTCCAAAATAGGAAAATTTCATCATTTTCCATATAGGTTTTCTTTTTCCTCTGAATTAATTACTAGTTGTAATAGAATCGAAAATTATTTTCTTTGATAAAGCTTTATTTCATCAGTAATGTCAGTCGTGAAAAGAATCCTGAAACCAATCAGAGAAGAACATTTAATGGAAAACTCCCCAGTTCCTTAATTTTCTATCCCTTAGTTTCTTTGTTCAAGTTGTTCTATTTTTGAAGCTTGATGAGAGCTGCTAAACAAATAAAGCTACTAAACAGATAAAGATGCTAATAAATATACAATTTAATAAAAATAAATCTAAATCCTGGCTTCAGTCCAAAGTTCCTTTATCTTGTTTGTTTGATTAACGAAAACGTTGATTATTTAATTAGAGTAAGCAAACTGATTTAGTACTTTTTGTCGACATATTTTCTCTGGCAAATATAAACGATTTTTTGTATATTCTTATTTTGAACAGCGTTTTATCAGTTATTAAGAAAAATAAATTCGTATTGACAAATTAATTTTTTTTAAGCGAAATGTTATTTTTGGTTGAAAATATTTTTTATACAATTTTTTACGGTTAACCGGGAAAAAATTGAAAAGTGGGGTAATTATGGCCACGCTAGTTTTTGATTTTTAAAATATTTGTTACGAACATTTGAATTTGACTCTTACTGTAACATTTCGAAGAACAATTACCGTAACTCGTCAAATACGAATAATTAAAAAAAAAAAACATGCACTTTCAATATGATACTGAAATTCGCAACGTTTTTTTCGTTTATAAAAAACTAAAAACAAATCTTTTTTATTTACTCATTGTTCGCGTATTTATTTATAAACTTTTTAAAAAGAGAAAGCAAAAATTTTTTTAGAAATTATAAATATTATATTTAAAAATAGTTACAATAAATATATGTGACGCTCCATGAGAAAAGGGACCTTACGCGCTTTTCAATAAGGTCGATTTTTCATCAATGTAACATAGTAATAGCGACCTTGTGCAAAAGCGCCTAAGGTCCCTTTTCTCGTGGAGCGTCACATATAAAAAGATTTAAAAATAGTTACAATAAATATATAAAAAGATTTAAAAATAGTTACAATAAATATTTAAAAAGATTTAAAAATAGTATTTTGTTTATTTATATTTCATAAACGAAAAAAACGTTACGAACGTCGTCTTTGAATTTAAAACTAGCGTTAACCCCTAAAATTCAAAATTAGCCCGCTTGATGGTAAAATAAATTACCAAAAACCCTTGGGGATAAAAATTAAAGAGAAAATAAATCCTCGAACAATTCCCAAATAATTGAAATCATCGATTAAAATCGTTGCAATTGTTATTATGCAAATGACGATAAAAACTATGACTTTTATCATCAATTCTCGATTTTCTTGTTCTGTGTTTTTAATAAAAATCTGATAATTGCGCAGGTGATTGACTTCGGCTCGAGCTGCTACGAGAACGAGCGAATCTACACCTACATCCAGAGCCGATTCTATCGAGCACCGGAAGTGATCCTGGGAGCAAAGTACGGAATGCCAATCGACATGTGGAGCTTGGGCTGCATCCTGGCAGAGCTCCTGACAGGCTACCCTCTCTTGCCGGGTGAGGACGAAGCTGACCAGTTGGCCTGCATCATCGAACTCCTGGGGATGCCACCACCACGAGTTCTTGAAAATGCCAAACGCACCAGACAGTTCATCAGCTCAAAAGGCTACCCCAGGTACTGTTCAACGACGACCTACGCAGACGGCACAACCGTTCTCTGTGGAGGTCTCTCGCGACGTGGCAAGAGACGAGGACCACCCGGTTCCAAGGAACTTAAGCGTGCCCTCAGAGGTTGCAACGACCCTCTCTTCATCGACTTCATCAGCGGCTGCCTCGAATGGGACCCTGAACTGCGACTCACCCCCAGCAAAGCCCTCAGGCACGCCTGGCTCCGCAGAAGACTTCCACGACCTCCTGGTGAAAAGGCCGAGGAAGCCCCAGCCGCCCCCGCAGCTCCCGTCGCTCCAGCTGCCGCCCCTGCTCATCGGACCTCTGCCTCTGGTAGCAAGTGCTCCAGCAAGACCAACTCCATCAGTCTCGTCTCCACCGTTGCTTCGGACAAAGGCAGACAACTAGTCGCTCGACCAATTGCTGTCGAAACTCCAGCTCGAAGCAGACCCGCGCCCGCAGATCACAAACCCGTTCGATTCATCTCGTTAAATCGAACGCTAGCCTTAGCAGCTAATCATCAGCATTCGCACAACGGTACCTCCCACGACGCTCACAGCTCACACAGTTCCTCCGGAAGCTCCAACAGGTTCGTAGTGGACAAGGATATTCTAGACCAGGTTCTACGCTACGCTGATATCTGAGGCCACCCTCTCTCTCACACACGTATCGCGTGCTCACTTTCTCAATGCTGATTCTTTTTATGGCTGAGCCAGGCTCAAGTCAACACTCACGATCCCGGTTATTGCCAGTTTAGTTGCAAAGACGCCCAGCTCATTAAGAAAAAGACTCGGCATCGAGAGGGAGGGTCGCCTCATCAACCTCCAGTTTTATCATCAAACTGCTAGATGCTGAGAGAAATCGTAAAGCTCTGAGCGTCTTTCAAGCATAGGTTTTACATTTTTTTTTAATTCAAATCAAGCTTTAAATATACTTTTGTTCATTTTAGTGTAGTCGTTTTCGTATTGATGTGCGCTTTTATGTGCACTGATGCAGAAAAGGTATTTTTAACCCATTAGGGTGTGTGAAAAGTACCTTTAGGTCACTAGGGTGCGTAAAAAGTACTTTTAGCGCACTAGAGCGTGTAATAAGTATTTTTGGTCCACTAGAAGGATCTTGAACTTTTGAGGGGGCGTAAAAAGTCCCTTTAACTCCCTAGGATGCGTAAAAAGTACCTTTAGCTCACCAGGGTGCATAAAAAGTATTTTTAGCGCACTAGAGTGTATAAAAAGTATTTTTTGTTCATTAAAAGAACCTTGAGCTTTCTAGAGTGCGTAAAAAGTACCTTTGGCCCACCAGGGAGCGTAAAAAGTATTTTTTAGCGCACTAAAGTGTATAAAAAGTATTTTTGGTCCAGTAGAAGGACCTTGAGCTTTCTAGAGTGCGTAAAAAGTACCTTTGGCCCACCAGGGAGCGTAAAAAGTATTTTTTAGCGCACTAAAGTGTATGAAAAGTATTTTTGGTCCAGTAGAAGGACCTTGAGCTTTCTAGAGTGCGTAAAAAGTACCCTTAGCTCCATAGAATGCGTAAAAAGTACTTTTTGTTCACTAAAAGTACCTTGAGCTTTCTAGGGTGCGTAAATAGGACCTTTGGCCCACTAGGGAGCGTAAAAAGTATTTTTTAGCGCACTAGAGTATATAAAAAGTATTTTTGGTCCAGTAGAAGGACCTTGAGCTTTCTGGGGTGCGTAGAAAGTACCTTTAGCTCCCTAGGATGCGTAAAAAGTACTTTTAATTCCCTAGGATGCGTAGAAAGTACCTTTAGCTCACCAGGGTGCGCAGAAAGTATTTTTAGCGCACTAGGATGTGTAAAAATGTATTTTTTGTTACTAAAAATACCTTGAGCCTTCCAGGGTGCGTTAAACGGACCTTTGTTCCACTAGCGAGCGTAAAAAGTATTTTTTAGCGCCCTAGAGTGTATAAAAAGTATTTTTAGTCCACTAAAAGTACCTTGAACCTTCTAGGGTGCGTAAAAAGTACCTTAAGCCCTCTAGAGTGTGTAAACGTTATTTTTAGCGCTTTAAAACACTTAAAAGTACCTTTTATTCAATTAAATTAAATTCAATAGAATTCTTAGAATCAATTCTTTTGTAAGAATACAATTTTTTATATTTCCCTTGGCTTAAGGATTAGTAAAGTATAAAGAATTTCGATATTTTGACTACTTGGGTTTAAAATGTAGCTGTAAAGGTTTATTTCGTTGTGATTTAAATATTTCTGTCTTTGGAATTTTAATATTTATTTCTTTGCGATTTAAGTGTTTCCTCCTTGGGAATTTAAATATTTATTTCTCTGTGTCTTAAATTGATTCTTCTTTTGGAATTCAGTTATGTCCTTGAAATTTAAATATTTATCGAATATCGTAGATTCCTTTGTATGTTTTTTATTTTTATCGTGTGTATATTTAAATTTAATTTTTATTCTGGTATAATCATTTTGATATTCAAAATCTGATAATTTGTTTATGGAAAATAAAATATATTTTGTTTATTTATATTAATATAAATAATAAAGTATATTTTGTTTATTTATATTTATATGAATAATAAAGTATATTTTGTTTATATATATTTATATAAATAATAAATTATATTTTGTTTGACTTTAAATTATTAATTTACTTAATCGTGAATACGTTATTTTTAATATTAACGGAATAATAATTTATGAACAAATAGTAATTAACTTCAAGAATTCATTTAATTTGTCAATTTATTGTTTTAAAATATTGCAAATTTTTACAATCATTATTGAGAAGCAAAATTTAATATCATTTTTTATTTACAATGAAAATTCAGCATTTATGACCTTTTTGATTTTTACATACTTTTTACAATATTTTGAAGTTTTATTTTTAAAACAAACCGGTTATTATTTTTTTTTTATTCATGTTTTTAAATATCTATTGTATTTTCTTTTCTTTTTGTTTTATTGCCCATTAGTATTCATAAAATTAAAATCTTTAAGAAATTTAAATAATTAAAAATTAACAACTTGAATAAACAAGTAGTGTAAAATTATCAAATATGATTAAAAAATGCACACAAAAAATAAATTTGTTGAATATTTATTATTCTTGTGGCAAAATTTAAAAAAATTGAATATTCGATGAAAAATAAAATAAAGAAAAACTTCTTTTAGGAGGAAGCAATACTAATTTTTTAAAAAGAAATCCTTTTTTAAAAATAATAATATCATTTTTTCAAGAAAATTACTAAATTACTTGAATCATTCTCTTGAAGAAGAGTACAATCTGGTTTTTAAAATAAAAGTATATTTAAAGCTTGTAGTTTAATTTTCAAATTAATGAAGGAATAAAATTTGTCCTCATGTACAAAATATTTTAAAAGGTACATTCACTGAAATCTTACACCTAAAAATGTTATAAGCGGATAAATTTTATTTTTAAAATCTAATTAATTCGCGAAAGCTTTTTCTTACGATTTTTCTTTTCAATTGGCATATTTACATTCTCATTGCATGAGAAGGTATTTTTTTATTATTTTTAAACGCAACTGCATATTCATTCAACGTAAATGTTTATCGAATAGAAAAATACTTTCTATATGGAAAAATAATTTCTATAAGGAAAAACAATTTCAATACAGCAAAATAATTTCTATATAGAAAAAGTAATTTCTAGTTAGAAAAAATAATTTTTAGATGGAGAAAATAATTTCTAGATAGAAAAGATAATTTCTAAATAGAAAAAACAATTTCTAAGTGGTAAAAACAATTTCTATGTGGAAAAAACAATTTCTATATAGAAAAAATAATTGCTATGAGAAAAGAAAATTTCTATACAGAAAGAATAATTGCTTTAAGAAAATACAATTTCTGTAAGAAAAAATAATTGCTGTAAGAAAATAATTTCTATAAAGAAAAATACTTTCTATAAAGATAAAGAAGGGCAATGTAATCTAATCACATGAGTCGTAATGTTCATTGATTGTAGAAAATTTAGAAAATTAAGGAAATTTACTAAAAAAAAAAAACAAAGAAAAATTAACAACAGCAGCGAAATCAGAAATACACAAACAAGTGTACATAACTAAGTCGTGATATGGAAAGGCATGTCTTGTGATATGGAGCATTAGGCGTATCGTGGTTTTTAAAAATAATGATTATAAATATATGTATATTATATTACACTACTATGCTAAAAGCTAGAGCCTAGGACCTATTCATAGAGAAAGTTAGTCTGTTGTCAGATATTGGCGAATCAGAGGATTAAGTCTGCGGTCTTAGGAACCGTTGTACGAGATTTTCTCATACGAAGACGAACCTCCCTAGTTTTTATTTAAATTTTTAATTAGTCCTTTCAACATAATTATATTTTGCATGTCACCAACCAGAACAACACTGCCAGTACCTTTTAACTCTTTTTTTTACGTGTTTATTCGTAATTTTTAAGAGATATTATTTAAGTGTATACAATTGATGTTCTATTGTGATTTTAAGATATCTTACTAATTTTTCCTTAGTTTAAGATTTTACGTATTGCCTGTTTTTTTAGTGTGTTTTTTGTTTTTGCTTCCTCATAGGGAAGTATTGTTTCTTTTGTTCTTAAAAATGATCGATCAAAGTAAATGATTGTGAAATTTAAAACTGAACCACAATTAAAAGCAATTAAGATTTATCTTCTAAAATCAACAAAATTGTTTTAAATGTATTTCTTAAGATTGAGAAATGACATTTTTTAGATTAAAAAATGGATTTAGGAACTATTTTTTCTTTTGAAATCAACAAAAGTATTCAAATAGAAAAAATTAACAAAATTATTTTATCTTTTAGAGCTTTTAAAGTCAACAATATTATTTTTAAGAAACTTGTTTTGAAGCACAATTTCTTTAAAAACTTAATTTAAATTAAGTTAAATTTATGTCTTGTAGAAAATAAAATATCTACTAACCACTGTCTGGTAAGGAACGAAAAATTAATTAAATTAAATATTAAATCTTTTAAGAAATACAGTTCGAGTCTTGATTTTTTGTTGATTTATAATTCAGAAATTGCTACAGTTAGAGATTTTCACAATTATATTTTTACAGTTTTTATGAACTTTTTTTTTATCCTTTTTAAATAATTGTCTTTTTTGTAATTCTTTTTTGAGTTTTAAGACTGGATCGAACATTTTTAAATGCGCATTTCTTTTTGAAAGACATTTTTCTCAATTTTCGTTTTAAAAACTTGCTATTTGATCTCTTTTAATGGCGTTTTTTGCTCACGTTACTAATTTTTTACTCGTGCAACGCATCCTGATACTAACGAAATTTGAGTAAGGCAAATTTAGGATAAATACTATTTAACCAGAAAGCTAAAGACAGAATTCGCTGATAACTGTAAGAACTCGGTGTTGTGTTTCGATTGTCTTGTCAATATTTTTAACTTGAATTCGTTTTGATAAGCTTGCATAGATTTTAAAGCTGTAATAAAGATTAAATTGTTGATAAAGACAGGTCACTAAAGACGAAATGTCTCAATTTAATTTTAAAACTTGAGAAAAAGTACTTTTTTCAAAGCAGCTCTGGTTTATGATAATTTTTGCCCCAAGACGTACAAATAATACTTAGCGTTAAAAATAACAATGTCATTCGCTTAAATATCTCGCATTTTTTCGAGAAAAGAATTAAAAAAAAGAACGAGTGCATTTGTAGCGCAATTCTTCGAATATTAAAGTTGTCAAAACTTGTTGATAAAAGTGTTGTAATGTCTCAAAAAAAAAAACAAAAAAAAATTCAAAAATTTATGGAGTAAAAACAAAATTTGAGGAAATTTTGTAAAAGCAAAAGGATTTTGACAAAAAATTTTGTAAAAGCAAGAGAGACTTTGACAAAAATGTGTAAAGACAAATAGAAGTTACTAGAAAAAGAAGTTTATAAAGTCAAAAGAAACTTAAGAAAATGTTGTCAGAACTTTTATCAGAAATTTCAAATGTGAGTTAAAGTTGTCAAGGCTTTTAACAGAAATTGAAATCTTTCTAAAATGAAAGTATTCTCGTCTTTCAATGATGTCAGAAAAGTCTGATTATCATGATAAAGAATGATTGTTTAAAAAAAATGATTGTTTAAAAAGAAATGATTGATTAGAGAAGTAATTGATTAGAGAAATAATTGTTTAGAAAAATGATTGTTTAGACAAATGATTGTTTTAAAAAATGATTATTTCAAAAGATTGATGTCCTTTTCATAAATGATTTACCAATTAAAAGGAGAAGGATAAAAAATATAGTTGCAAAAAAATTCTGCAAATGCGTTAGTGACTCGTTTCTGTCTTTTTGGCGAGATAAATAATGCGATAAGAGTGAGAAGTGAAACTTTCTCGAGTCATCTCACTTTTATTTGATTTTATCTGTAAGAAATTAGACACGTGTATTGTATTAATCGTGAATCTCGCGAAAACTTTTATACGAATTTCTACCGTCGTTAAGTAGCAATTTGTTAAGTGAGGAGAACAAAAAATAAGCGATGCGTAAAAAAACGCAAATGATTAGAAATATCTTAATGGATTATAATCGTAATTAAAAGCGAAATTCATACGCTAATAGTATAAAATACACGCTTAAAATGTAACAAAAAAAAAGAGGTAGCAACAGCATTTGATTTTTTAACGTGCACTTGAATGAACAAGAGACTGTTTTGTTTCTAATTTTAGAGGAAATCTCTCTGAAAGCATTTGTATTATAATCATTCATCATTCATCTGTACTCAATTAAATGGGTAAAAACCATGTAGATGAAAATTTTATACAGTCAATTTTTTTGTGTTTTGTTTTTCTTTTTGTTTTTGACAAACTCGATAAAGTTTGTAAAACGTCGCTTGTAAATGGTGTGATCTTTTGATGCTTTATTTCATTTCGTACATTGTCCTTGATAGTATAAATGTCCTCGTTAGAAATTTGATGCCGAATAAGTCCTGCGAAAATTTTTAACGAGTTTTAATTAAAGGGACGTGAGCTTTCACTCATGTCAGTTTTATTTTTATTATCGATCTTTTACTAGTTTCAAATTACATATCAAATTGTGCGAGAGATTGTTAAACAATTTAAATTGACGTAAAGTACTTTTGAAACAAGATTTTTGTATTCTAAACAAGATTTTGGTACTTTAAACAAGATTTTGGTACTTTAAACAAGATTTTAGTACTTTAAACAAGATTTTAGTACTTTAATGAAATTTTTTAGCACTTTCGAAAAAGATATTAGTAATTTACGGAAAAATATATTAGTATTAAAAAAAACGATTTTCGTACTTTCTAAAAAAACGATTTTCGTGCTTTATAAAAAGAGATTTTAGTGCTTTATAAAAAAAGATTTTAGTGCTTTATAAAAAAACTATTTTAGTGCTTTCTAAAAAAACTATTTTAGTACTTTTTTACTATTCTAAATTTTTTTAAGTTTATTCTATTATTGCTAATTATTCACAGATATAGAAATTATTACATAGATATACAAAATACATACAGAAATATACAAAAAACGTACAGAAATAAAAAAACATGTTACATAAATAAAAAAAAGGCACACATCGATATAAAAAATTCATCAAATTTTAAAAAGTAATGTTTGTAAATTAGGTAAGACTGACAAAATTTAATATAAAAAATTTCTGCCTGGTTAAATTTATATAAAACGAATTTTAACGAATTCAAACGAATATGAAT
>WNHD01003302.1:0-12958 GCA_011057455.1 Ganaspis sp. Gsp50
CAGCTTTATGTTCATACTCTTAAATTTGTTTAATATGCATTTGGTCAAAAGTTATGAGGCAAAAACAAAAGGGTGCCCACAACCGGCGCACTTCCCTTAAATAGGAGTATTTTTCCAAAAAATTTTTTAACCCCCCTTTTTTTAAAATTAAGTCTTTTTTTCACTTTTGAAGACTTCGGGCATTTTATAAATTTTATTCTTAATCGAAAGCCGAGATACTACATATGAAAAGAATTGAAATTTTTTTTTCAATTCTTAACCCTTTATGCTCCTTCTTATTTCTTTCAAAAATACCCTAAAATGTTTCATATTTTGTGAGCTTTTTAACCACCAAAGGGAATTTTGGGACAGCTGCGAGGGGCTTCTCACTCGTTTCTTACGAATTCAACGTCACATAACGTAGTATTCCGTGCAGTTTCGCTCAATTCCGCGCAGTCCCGTATGTCCCTGTCTTCCCCTGACGAATTCCTTTGTCTCCGTCTGAAGGATTCAAGATGGAGATAGCAGTAGCGTTAAAGGGAGACAGAGACATCGAGTGAAAAGCTCCTCGGACAGCTAGAAGTGTAAGCGCTACAAATGATTACGCACCATATTGCACATACTAAAAATCGATGAAAATTTTCCGAATGTCTGCAAAACCTTTTTTTATGATGGAAAATGAACAGAAACAGTAAACAGGTAATATTAGAATCCCAGGGTAGCTAATTATTAGATTTTGAAGGGAATAATTAGCTGTGCGGTTGTGCGCAATCATTTGTAGTGCTTACACTTCTGGCTGTCCCAAAATTCCCTTTGGAGGGTGAAAAAATGATAAAATAAGAAACATTTTAGTGCATTTTTTTTTAAAAAAAGAGGCATAAAGGGTTACAAATTGCAAAAAAGAAATTTAATTTTTTTCTATGAAATATCCATTTTAAATTTGTTTAGTTTAGGCAGTCGTAAAATCTAAGAAATTTGGAACAAAAAAACCTTCGACAAGTTTTAAAATCAACATATCTATTCGTTCAAAAGTTATGTCGTTTTGAAAATTACGCTGCACGAAAATTAAGCCCCTGATAGTATGGCAACCACGCATTAAACGGACTTATAACCTTACCGTAAATATTTGTTTTTATACATACTATAACATATATGATTGACAAAAAAATGGTTAAGAATTTTTTTTTCAGAGAATGCCTTATAAGGGTGATTTTTTCACAAGTGTCGCAGGTTTAAAAAGCAAGGTTCTTCAGTCCGATTGAAACTTTGAAAAATTGTCCTATATGATGGTAGTTTACTTGGCAAACATTTTTAATATAGGGTGAATATTTAAGGGGGGAGAGGGGTTTAAATTTTCGACTTTTTTTATGACACCGTTGACTTCCATAATTTTTTACAGTTCTAATATTAATAAAAAATTCTTACTTTATCAGCTTCGATAGATTTTGAAACTGGAAATGGGCCAATAATGGTTTTTCGAGAAAATGTAAAAAAACTACTTTTTTGCTTATTTTTGACATTTTTTAGAAAAATCTTTATTGGCCCATTTCCAGTTTTACATATTATTTCATTGAAAAAATCTGAGCTTTCATTAAAAAATAGAATAAAACAAAAGCCCTAAGACCTTAAAAGTGAAAAATAAGACTTAATTTTGAAAAAGGGGGGTTAAAAATTTGTTAGTAAAAAAACTCTTTTTTATTTAAAAAGTGCATGGAAAATGCTTTAAAATTCGCTATGCATAAATTAAAAACTATTAAGTTGTGCCATAAGTATACATACTCAAAAATGATGCGACGGTGTCACTGAAAGTGTCAAAATTTAACCCCCTCTACTTTATACAATTTTATTTCAAAAGAGACAATATTGCAGGGATTGGATACTGTCCTGTAAGTCAACAATTTACCAAAGATACATTTTAATTTAAAGACATTCTAATTTTTGACTGAGGCAGTTCAGGAATAATGCACCACCTGTAAAAATGAAAAAAGATTGCAGGAAAACTTTTGCTAGCAAAATACAACCGGTAGAAAATTCTACACATTAGTCACATTATGTTATATTATTATATGGACGATTCTCCAAAAACAGGGCACTTTCTATTCTTTACTAAATAACATTATAAATATTATCTAGAGATTGTTAAAAACTTATAAAATGTATTCATATTAATCAGAATGAGTTCATTTATTAGAAATATGACGATTTTCTAACTGAAAGAATTTATTATACTGTGTAAAATGTAAAATATGCTAAAAACATACCTTTTATAGTTGCACATGTGGATTCTGCTGTTTTCAAACTAGTTTTATGATATTAAAATTATAAAGAAAAATTTTTTTATTACAACTATTTTAAGAAGTAGCTCAAAAACTATTATTTCCGAAATGGATTTTTAAATTTTCACCTATTTTGGTAAAAAAATTCTTATTTATAATGTTTCCTCCTAATTTTGGCCGCAGAACCGGAGCTGAGAATTCAATCAGATTTTGGAGATTTTTCTTTATATTTTAATTAAAACAAAACAATTGTTTCACAAATATATATAAAATTGAGATCTGAAGAAGAATCATTAATATTAATTACCAAATTCTTCTAGAAATTTGATTTATCGAGCAATAAAACTTTCGTATTTTAATGGTATCTCAACTTAGGTCCTAGTTAAAATAAGCATGTTTTGAACATCTTTCTAATTTTCACTTACAATATCGACAAAGACTGCAAAACTCTGTAAAACTTTCAAAGGAATATTTAATTAAACTCTAAATATCAGAATAATGATTGTTTTTCATGTGATTCTCAACTCCGGTCGTAGTGAGTGCGTGCGGCGACATCCAAAAAAATATTTTAAGGAAAGAGTGGTTGAAAAGAAGACGAAATGAAGAAAAAGTGTTTTTAATTAAAGATTTAAATAAAAAGAAACAGGAAAAAAGAAGACAAAAACAAAAGGAAGCACCTAAAAATACTATGAAAAGAAAAAAATGATTCTTAAAAATGACAGCGTCAGCGTTATGTCTAATGAAAATGAAAGTAATAATAACATATAAATTGTAATAATAGTATTTACAATAATATAAGTCGATAACAGATTTTAAATAAAAATAATGTTGCCAATAAGAGCCTCAAGAGTTTTATCTAGTTAACATGTAAATAAAACAAGTGGAAAATTATATTCATTTCATGGAAATTTTGCTTCCTCATTAAGAATTTTTTTTTGCATTATTTACAAAATTAAATTTATTTATCCTAAACTACATTTTGATTTTTTATAATATTCATTATCTGTTTAAATTTCTTTATTCCGTTTGGCACTCAACTATTTTTTTCATTTAAAACATATCTTGATTTCAAAATATTAATTATAATTTTAATAACTATTTCCTTCATATAAAATTCAATAATAAAGAATTAAAAAAGAATATAGAAAAGTATAAAATATTAAATTTAACAACTATAATTAAACGATTAATTTTTTTTATCAAATGATTATTCATTGATATTGGCTAAAATCCAATCTGAAAATAATTTTATTAAAAAATTCAAAAAACAAAAAATTAAGTCTATTCTTGATCCAAGAACATAATCGAAATATAAATACAGCTTTCACTGAATCATACAAATTCCACTGATTCTCAGCGAATAGCTGCTGACTGAAATAGCTAATATCACTAAAAATTCAAAATAATGTACCGATTCGATCAGTGAATTGTCATAGATTCCTCAGTGGGTATCGCTGATTCACTGAATCACTGAGAAAATCAGCAGAATTTTTGCTGATTCAAATTTCGATAGTAGGTAAATTGACTCGTTTTGATGAAGGAATACACAATCCAATGAAGAATCAGAAATAATATATGGAAGGCCAATTAAGTTAAAATAAATTCAAGTTTCCATTACTAAAATAATCAAAAAATGTTATTTACTTTATCAATTCTTGGTAAAATACATACTTTATATACGGGCAATTTCACGTCAGATTTCAGACCACATTTTAAAATCGGTCAAAACAAATTTTTTTTATTCTTTAGTGAAAAAAATGGATACGTATTTTTTTATTTATTTTTTGGTTGCAAAATTTTTTAAATATCAATTTTTGAAAATTTGAGTTTTGAGAAGTAGACCTATTTTCAATGGCCTACAACTCGAAAGATATTGAATTAAAAAAATTTCGTTTAGACAAAAAAATATAATTTTTTTAACTTTTAAACGTTGTTAAAGAGAATTTTTTTTTTAAATCATAAATTTTTATCAACAAATTCATTTTTTTTAAATTTAGACGTTTTAAAAAAACTTTTTTTTTAGAACACATACGAAAGCTATCAAGCAACAACACACTACGGTGCGACCAGCCACACAAGGTTTGGCCCGCCAAAAAGGAACAATAGTGCGCACGTGCACAGAACAAGATGGTCGCGTGCAAAGCACCAATAATATAAAAGGGCTCCAAATCAGACACCCCCTCCCGACCTTTTATTCATATAATAAAATAAACATTATATTTGTATCGAAAATAACATTTCTAAAAATAGTATAAACAAAACTCTTCTTTCTCAGTGTCATATCCTCACCATGTTTAGTTATTTCCTGTGAACATATTAAACATTTTATTAATCATTTAGATTTATAAGTTTATTTATCAAATGTTTGGGTAAGTCAAAAGATAATGGTATCGTAAATATATCCGCGATCTGATCTCTCGACCTAACCCACCTAATTTTTATTAAATTCAGTTTTACGCATTCTTTAATATGATTAGCTTTAATTTCAATGATATGTCTTAATTTATTCCCACCGTTTTTTCCGCACCTACAATCGCAGCTATATTATCACACCATAATATCATTGGGGTTAAAGTCTCGGTTAAAATTAGTTTCAGAGAATTAAACATAGAAAGCTTTTCTTAGCTGGTTTCGCTCATAGCGACATATTCAGCACGGCAAGTACACAAAGCTACATAAGATTGTTTGTGAGTTCTCCAAGATACTGTATCACCATAAAGCTTGATCAGGAAACCACAAGTGGTTAAGGAATTTTTACAATCACCAAAGCTAGCGTCAGAAAATGCTTTAATTCCTTCTGACTCTCCTGTATACTTTAGACTCAGTGATTTAGTACCCTTAAGGTATCTAAAAGCTCTTTTTACCATGTTCCAATCTTCTTCAGTTGGACTCACCTGATGTCTACTCAAAACGTTCACAGCATATGATACATCTGGTCTTGTCGCACCAGCCAGATAAAGTAAGCTACCAACTGCTTCTCTATATGGAAATTTACTAACTTGATCGATTGGATTTAAAGCCTCACCTTCAAAATTGCTCTCTCTTTGTTTTCTATCTCTGTTATTAACCTGATTTGTTATCATCGGAGTTGTTTGCGGATATGAACTCGCAAATCCGAATTTGACTAGGATCTTATCAAGGAATTTTTTTTGGGGTAATTCTATGGTATTGTTAGCTTTTTTTCTTTTGATAGAAATTTCTAGAAATTCCTTAGGCTCACCTATCACTGACATTTCAAATTCTTGGGATAGTTTTTCTCTCACCTCAACTAATTTTGTCTCATCATTACTAGCCATTATTATGTCGTCAACGTACAATAATAAAATCCAAAATTTGTTACCAACTCTCCAAACAAATAAGTATGGCTCCAAATCAGTGTTTCTCAGTCCCTTGGTTAGAACTACACTTGTGAAACGATCATTCCATTTCTTTGGACTTATTCGCAGACCATAAAGCGCTCTCTCCAATTTGCACACCTTTTTATTTCTCTCCTGTTGTGAATGATGTGTACCTTCTGGTATTTCCATGTAAATCTCCTCATCAATAATACCATTTAAAACGGCAGTTTTCACATCCAGTTGACACACTTCTAAGTCATATTTATTTATGATCGCAATTACAGATCTAACAAATGGCAATCTCGATACTGGAGCATATGTCTCTCTTAGTTCGTAGACATTTCTATCTTTAAAACCTCTGATTACCAGTCTCGCTTTACGGCTCGTAGAACCATCAGCTTCCCGTTTTCGTTTAAACACCCACCTAGAATCTATGATGTTTGCCTTGTGTCCATCACTTGTATCTTTTGGACGACTCACCTCTTTCCAGACATTATTTTTCTTTAAAGATTCTAATTCCTCATCAATTGCCGATTTCCACTTATCTCTATCTTCTGATTTTAATGCATCTTTAAAGTTAGTTGGATACAAGTTTATTTTAGCTTGTAAGGCATGATAAGTCTTATCATTAATCTTATCTGATTCTATTTCGGTTTCATTAGGACAAGTTACGAACAACACACCGGATTTTAAGTTCTCATCCAAATTGAGATCAGAGAAGCTGGTATCTTCAATTGGTTTACTTAAGATTTTCGAACTATCAATCGGATCAGGAATTGTGACATTTGTCACATTTTTCCTGGGTCTTCCTCTTTTCCTCTTCACTTCTCCCTCCGAATTTGATACTTCCTTACCTTTTTCCGATTCTTGTTCAAATTCTAAAAATAATTTCTCTTTATCAATCTTATCATTTGACACTGGAGAATCTTTGATTTCGTTCTTCGAGAATTTGTCACCATGTACTAGTTTTTCATTAAATCTTACATCGCGACGTTCGTAAAATTTCTCATCCTTTGGTCTGACGAATTGATAACCTGTCGGAGTGTATCCCACCAAAATAACTCGCCTGCCTTCTGCTCTAAACTTTGGACCTGTTTTTCTTTGTACCTTAATATACGCTACACAACCAAATCGCTTGATTTGATTAATATTAAAACAGTGATCTGGTACAAATCTACTTAATGGTGTTACCATATTGTTTGATTTGTGCGGAGTCTGGTTGTACGCATAAACTGCAGCTGACAAGGCTAAATCCCACATGCTTTCTGGCAACTAATACCTCTCCTGACTGCCCACCTGTATACTCGGTACCTTGAGCAGTTCGCAAATAGCATACCTTAGCATCATAACCTAATAAATTTCGTGCACTCCTTACGAACATTTCTAGGCAGTGACCAACATCACTTTTTGCCTTCATAGGGTAAGCCATCGCTAATCGAGAGTAATTATCTACGAAAATACAAATGTATCAATAATTTTCGAATCGATTCATCAAACTTTGCTTCATTTAATTCTTTATTTTCAGGAAATTTTAACTGAAAAACCTTAAGATACTCAACAGAAGCGTGTCCAAAGCGAACATGCCAGAGTAAAGCTTTATTGTTTTTCTGATACTTTTCGTTATCATTTAAGGCAGATGTTTCGCTTTCAGACATTTCCACAACTGTTAACTCGTCTACGTTATGGAATTTCCTATCCCAAATTGTTATATCAAAGTTTGAAAATTCATACGGAGTCCTCGTCTCATTTATTTTTCTGTCTGTATTTTAAATCGCATCTGAACACTCCTTTATTTTCTCATCTACATTAATTTTATTTGAATCATCGATATGTTTTTCTTTTGGTATATCCAAAATCGCATCTTTGATTATTTCTCTAGCCGCAACACTACGCGTAAAATATTTTTTGATTTCAGGGCCAATTTCTACTAAATTCGCAAATATTCTCTTACTGCAGTATCCAATATTACTTTGCAAATTCCCATGTTCCCGATTTATTTCTAATTCAATTATCCAATATGGACGTTTATACACGCCTGTTAGAAAGGATTCTTTAGAAACTGGATCATAAATATCGATTTTCTCGTTATCAAGGTATACACTTAGTCCCAACGCAACAAATCTTCTCAAAGATAGTAAATTTTCCTGAAGTGCTTCTGCAAACATTACTCTATCTATTTCAATCGTTTTACCATCTTTAAGCTTTATTTCTATTTTCCTCACTCCCTCCGTTCTTAAATCAGCTAAACTATCTTTATTCGCGTATTTAATCATACCGAAATTTTACTCGTCTAAATTTATAAAGATAATTTTTGAATTAGTTATATATTCTGTCGCACCGGAATCAGCTAAAAATTCTACAATAAAATTATCTTTATTTGATCAGTCTGAAATCAGATCTTTCAAACCAGTTAAAAAGACTTCATTATCTACCTCCATAGGACACACACAAATATCTACCAACTTATCAATTGTTGTCTCACCTTTATTAGTTTTTCCACCTTGTTGTTTCTCTCCCGAATTTTGATTCGTTGTTTTATTAAAGAATTTATTTTCAGATTTCTTACTCTGTGAGTATGTTCCTCGACCTCTACTACCTCTATTTGCTCTACCTCCTCTATTACTATTATTACCTCGCCTTATTTTCGCATTACTTTCATACCCATCATCTAATTCTCTTTTCACACCTCGTTTTTGATTCTCACCTCTCGTGAAACCATTATTTTTATAAGATTTAAAATTACCTCGTCTGTAATCATGTCTTCTTCCACCTTGGTTATCCTTACCACCATAGGAACAATTCGCTGCCACATGATTCTTAAATGATTTCCCTTTTCCTCCATTTGGACAATTTCAAGCAATGTGTCCATAATCTTGACACTCGTAGCATCTAGGTTCTTTTCTTGTCATAATTGCTGACCTCACCTCTCTTTTCTCACCTTGTCGACGATTGGCCTCATCCTGTAGAACCAAAAGTTTTAATTCTTCCTAACTGATACTTGTGCCCTTTGTATTTTTAGAGACAAACTCTATGGTTTGTACATTAGGCACTGATACCATAACGGCGTTGTAAAACCCGTCTCTCTTCTCAGCTTCCCATAGAGGCTCGGCACCCGGAGAATTTTCATAATTTCGAATAGTTTCTTCAAACTTTTCACAAAACTCACCAGCCGTAGTTTTTCCCACCACATACTGCATGTTATAAATTTGTTTTCTCACTGTATGTGATGTTACGTTTACCTCGCACCTTTTAATTTCTCTAAATTTATTGAAGATATCAATTGGATCCTGAAACTGCATAACTTTGAAATGATAGTTTTGATCTAAATGATTTATAAGAATATCTCTCACCTTAAATTTTTGTTCAGATTTAATTTCCTCATCTACTATATTTGAAACTATATTTTTGTCGACAACATGCAGTAAGTTGTAAGATCTCAGCTCGGATGAGAAGTAGTCTTAACAGTGCTCGAATTTTACATTTTGACTTAATTTACAATCTCTCTTCAAACCTCCAGCTCTATTAACTATTTCTAGTTTCAGAGTTTCTTGAGGAATTTTGTTTAGTGAATTATCATTAGAATGACTTGAATCATCTTTTGTAAAATTTTTAAATTGTTCTCTAATAAAATTGGATAAATCATTTTTTAAATCAGTTAAACTCTCAGGCGCCTCACCTTCATCAGTCGCATTATCTGTTTGACTCACCTCTCACCATTTTTGAAGTATTTGACTGGTTTACGTCTTTTTTAATATTAGTCAATCTCTCCTGTTCTCTTAACTTAACTATCTTTTAAAATTCATTCACATCTCTGATTTTTATATTCATTTTATCAATTCTGTCGCTGAGAACAGTCACTAAATGTTTTATTTGAGCCTCACATATTTGATTTTTGATTAGATTTACATCTTCTTTCAAATCTTCAATCATTTTTCTCATTTCATCTGTGGCTTTCGTTGTTGCACTACAGAATTTTGATATAGAATCTAACAATTGAGTAATTTTAGCTTCTTGATCGTTTAATCGATCAATTGCTGAAATATCATTAGTATTTTTAGTTATTGGCTTTGTTTGATAAGTTATCTTGGGAAATGTTTTTAATAAATTAGAACCTACATTCATTTTTACATTACTAATTATTTTAGATTTACCTGCTTTAAGAGTCACACCATTCGCAGCATTTTTCGTTTCGGGATTTTTAGACTTTTCACCATTGGTCTGATTTTCTTTGTCTTTCTCGTCTTTTTTCTCGTCCACACCTTCTTTAATCTCACTTTTTTCACCCTCATTCTCATTCTCAGCCTCGCCTTGATTTATCGCACCAGTCTCGTCTACTTCATCTTCCTCACCATAACTTTCCTGGTCGACCTCATCAGTTTGTAAATTTTCATATTGCGAGTAAGCTTTTAGTGTCATGAATGCCAGCTGATCAGCAAGGACCAGCTCCTCGTACCAGATAGTGAGCGCTTCCCATTGCGCTTCGGGAATCATTCTCTTCTCTGTGAAAAGGAAATATAATTAGAACTAGTATTTGTTACAGGATCTTTTTGAAAGCTGTATCTCAGAGCTAATTCACCGAACACAAGTAAAATCAACTCTAAGATGGACATGAACATGAAAAACTCAAACACAAAGTTACCCATCTTCAGATCCCAGTTGATAAGGTCACTTCCACCGAACAGAAGCTTCCGTAACCAAATCAACTTCTCGAATCCGTATTTTATTTAAAATAATTTATTTTATTATTTTTGTTATTTTCAGAATATTTCACAACTGAAACACAATTATATTCGCACGCCAATAATATCATAAAATATAGTTAATGTAATAAATGCTCACCAGTTGTAAACTGATTTGTTTCGTTTAAAATTAAAGAAACGTTTTCTCCTTGTATTATCAGTTGAACTTCTTGGCCATTGTGAAGCTCATCTAGTTTAAATAAACTCACCCAATCTCGCCATAAACTAGTTAGCGGATTCTCTGTAATACCGGCCTGCCAGACTTACGATTCCGACTTTTCCATGTTCTCGGTAACCTGTATTCAAATTTTCAGCCGGTAAGAAATGAGAGTGTCAAAAATGTCGCTGGCTCCCGATCTATAAAGGGAATACTGTCTTATTTGGAAACTTTGCTTCTATATTTTTCCACAAGGGACTTTGTATGATATTAGTGAAGTTGTTTGAATTTTTCAAATCAGTGACATTATTTATTAAAGACGTCAATACTCCTGGTAATTCAAGAAACTTCTTCAACACTACTTTCTTTGGAATGTACTGACCATTCATTTCTGTACGTGATAAAGTAGGAACACCGCCAATGTTTTTAATCTTTTCATCAATAGATATGTTATATTCTACTGGACTAATATAACTCGAGGTAGCTTCTAAAGCATTGGTTCTAAGATATTCTGTTTCTAAACCTAAAAAGACATTTTGTAAGGAATCGAACATAATACTTAAATCGTCTAAGTCTTTTTGAGTTTGATTTGTTCCCCGGAACATTAAAAATGTTTTCGACTTCATAATATCTACGAACCCACTTGATAAATATTCATTAAAATGATCGATGTTTTCTTTAACTTGAGTTCTATTCAGCGTATTATCGGCATAAAGTTTTGCCGCTAAAGCAAGCGATGATTGAAAAAGAGAATTCTTGAAATCTACGACACTTACAGGTTGTTCAACTACTAACTCAGCTTCTATCAATTGCGGATTTTAAACGTCTTTGTCTATGTTGCGATCATGAAAATTAATTTCATCGTCGTTCAAAAGCTCGTTTTCATTTGCACTTTTTATGGGATTATTAACAGGCTCTACATTATTTATAACATTAAAAGTTGCATGTTTCTGTTCCAAATGTTGTTTAAATGATTTTACAGAATTATATTCTCTACTACATTGACCTTGAGCACATTTATATGTGCTAAAAACGTTAAAAGAATGAATGATTAATAAATGACTGCAAAGGCCTTGAGCAGACGGGATAGCAACTTCACACTCACTGCAATTATACATTTTCTTCGCTTTCAATACGTTTCTTTGAACAAAGTCCCTTAATCGAACTAATAACAGTTGTCACCCGTGAATGTTGCTTATCTTCTTTCAGATGTATTTCGTAGAAATACTTTTGAATAAAACACCACACAGGTTCGCATTGTAATGGAAATTCGGCGTTCAAAGAAAAGCACAATTCAAAACAAGTATCCAAAGCCTTGATTGGAGTTCGCAACTGGTATCTAACCTTGTTTACTTGGACGTAACATGCAGAAATATTTGATAAAGTAGGACCCACAAATATGATAGTCGGCTGGAATGTCAAACCTTTTTCCTTCAAATAGTGGGCATGGTTCTCTACTGACCTATTAAGATCACCAGGAATCTGCAAAAATATGTAAAAGATGTCAAGTCGAAAGCCTTCAAATATAAATATGAAAAACGCATTTAAAAACAAATTATACCTACAGTAACATGAATAAGAAAGGCTTTCCTTGTTTCAGCAATACTTAATTGATCATTTGAGTTTTTCGCACGCATTCTTTTCACCAATAATTGTGCTAAGAGATTTATTACAATCGGATCACTTCTTTCTGAATATTTTTTTAAAAAGAGTTATTTGTCTTCCTTTATGTTATTTATAAGTCATTATCTTTCATAAATGAAATCTCAAAATTGCTAAAATAATAAAATATTTAAATGTAATCTTATTTCTATATATTATTTTAACATCAGAAATGCCTAACATGAATTGCGGGAGTAGATGCAAAGACCACAGTATCTCTTAAAATAGATGGAAAGATGTCTAAACACGCCAAATGCAATAAATTAATTAATTTATAAGTCAAATTTTGTCGCCAGAATAGTTTTAGACTTTAGATATACTAGGTCACGACGTTACCGGCTAATTTAGACATCTATTAATATTAGATCCTTTTTAATTAAGCTCTTGGTTTGAGCCCTTGTGATAATTTTTCGAAATTCTCGAATCTGAATTATCAAATAAATTTTGTTCTGAAAAAATAAACCGTGTGGAGAGTGCACCGTGCACCTAAGGGGACTCGAACCCCTGAATGGCTGCCTTTCGCGGGACTTACACCCATCAGTGCTCTGGACCAACATCGGCCTGAACTCCAAGCAGTTTATAATTTCAGAACAAGCCCACCCCCTCGCTAAAGGTTATCTATTAATTTTACAAGTCAAATTTTGGCGCCAGAATAGTTTTAGACTTTAGATATACTAGGCCAGCGAGGGAGCCCTCGCCTTTAACGATGGAGTGGGCTTGTTCTGAAATTATAAACTGCTTGGAGTTCAGGCCGATGTTGGTCCGGAGCACTGATGGGTGTAAGTCCCGCGAAAGGCAGCCATTAGT
>WNHD01003303.1:0-13534 GCA_011057455.1 Ganaspis sp. Gsp50
CAGTTTTTCATTATTTCTGACATTTAAAATTCTATTAATTATATAACTTTTAATATTATTATTTTTTAATGACATTTCCTTTTGAAAAATTTTTTTACAGTATAAAACGAATCGATTGATCTGAAAATAGACTATATTTTACCAAAATAGAGTAGATTATTAGTAGAAAAGGAATCGACTAATACATAAAGTATTCTTTTCATCTGTAAATTAAAGATAAATTGTAATGTTTCAATTATTTGTGGAATTTAAATTTTAAATTATTTTTATAATTACATTTAAATAAATTATACTTTTTGAATTATTAAAAAATGTTAAAGGTTGATTTTTGTGAAGAATCCATCTATAAGAAAGCAAAATTTTCATGAAATGAAAAATTTTCTACTTGTTTTAAAGGTTTTTATATATTTCGTTGTACTAAAAAAAGTAAAAAATTCATGTTCATTTTTGCTTTCTCATAAAGGAAGCAATGTAATTGTGACGATTTTCAATTTTCCAAAAATATTCCAACTCAGTAACCCATTTTCAATATAGGGTACGGTTGAGACACTTTTAATTGATGTTCAAGTATTGTTCTGTACAATTGAAATAAATAAATATACGTCCAGATTATTCTATCACTTAGCAGTTGATTAAAAAAATAAAAACAATTAGAGGGAAAAATCTTCTTAGCACTTCAAAAAGTGAAGTATAAATTAATTTTGAAACTCAAACTTTTATCAATTAAATGTTATTTATAAATTATCGGTCTTATTTAAAAGAGCATTTAATAAGGTTTAAAAACCTTAAAAAAGTTTTGATTGGTATTTATTTTATATAATTAAAGAACTAATTATCTGAAAACAAAGCAAGTTGTCTAATTCGGTTACCATGAAAATATACACTGAGAAAACGACTCGGTTAATATAGCACCTGCAAACTTAGTTGCTGAATTTAACCGAGTAAAACGGTTACTTATAAACAACTGATGATTGTATGTAAACGTGGCATTCGGCTAAATTTAATCAGCAGAAGTTTGCTGGTGCTATATTAGCAGTGTTTCTGTTACTTTCAACCGACCCATTTTCTCAGTGTAGTGTATGTTTTTTAAAAAAAATGTAAAATGTTATTTTTATATTGAAACTCAGTGAAATCTTGAAATTAAATTAACATTATTTAAAATTAAACAATTTATTTTTTCATAACAAACATTTACTTAAAAAATTAATTTAATTTCGACAACCACATCGAATTAATTTTAACTTACCATCATTGGAACTCAAACAAAGAATTCTATAGGCATTTAATAAATGTCTGCTTGGTCCGTAATAATCGAATTCTCTAAATTATCTACAAATTAAAATTAATCAGTTGCTTCATATATTTATTGTTTTCTCATTATTTTTAAGCAGTATTTTATTAATAATCACTTCTATTATCTTTTTCACGTTATCTGGGTAAAATTTTTACTATAATACTTATAAAAAGTAAATATCATACTTAAAATATCTTAAACAATGTTACTAACAAATTTAAATTATTAAATACGTAAATTTTAAGAATTTTAAGAAGGGGGCCTTCTTAGGCTACCTGGTTGCCTAAGACGGACAAAATGCTCTTTTTTTCAACGCTAAAATCAATTGTCTTTTAAATAATTTATATAGTTTTCATCTAATGGATTATTTAAAGAGGATGTCAAACAATAATAAACGTGCATTTTTTTGGTATTTTTAATTAACTAACTATATAATTTGTTGCGTAATATGAATGGGGGGTCGCCTTAGGCATCTTTCCCCTACGAAATTTCAGATTAATATCATGCTTATTTCTGGACTCTATATCTCGAGATCGCTTTCGCCGATTTTAATGAAATTTAACATGGTTATTAGACTCATAAAAATCTAGAGATTGACACAAGAAAATTACGGTTTGTTCTAAAACAAAATGTCCTAATAAAAATGTAAACTCATTAATAAAAAAATCTTATTCCTTGTATCGAAACGAATCAATTGACCTATATAAAGTCAATATTGAACAAAAAATTGATAGAGTAAATAACAATTGTTTATTATTTTTTACATTTAGAATTATATTTCTGATATATATATATATACACCATATATCTAGAACGCTTTTACCAATGTTTATTAAATTTTGGTAGCGTTATGTGACTCATTAAGATTCCCTTTGGGGAAGCAAAACGTTCAAACATGGAAATAATTTTCCACAAGTTTGATTTCATTAAAGTAATATACAAAAAAAAATTACTACAATATCGTTAGAAATTGTCAGTCCAAAAAATGTTTATTTTTAAAATTTATCAATACAAAATATTTATTGATTGGAAAACTTCTTCATAAATCTTTAAAGTTAATCTTTTATAGTTTATAATATAGTATTATAAGTTTATAACCTTTTATATAACTTATTAAATTGTAATTTTTTAAAGATAGTTTCCTTAGGAAATTTTTTTATTCTAAAAAACGAAAACATTCGCATTAATATAAAGGTTATATAAGACACAAATTTTTAAAAAGATATCAGTGCTTCATTATTTCTTACATTTAAATTTTTCCCCTATAAGGAAGCCAAAATGTTCATGAAATGAAGACAATTTTCCACTAGTTTTATCTATGTATCCTGTAGATAATTTTATTATTATATAAAAATGTATATATTAAATACATATTGTTACAGTTTGAAGATAATTTGGATGCTGTGGAACCGTGTGATTTAGAATATGATGAGAAGGTTTTTGATGAAATTAGACGAAGTGTCGTGGAAGTAAGTATCTCAAATTCATCTTGAAAAAAAGGAATTTATAGTAAATAATTGTGTAGCTTATTCACATTACATGGATCGCAGTTCGTCCCCCCTTTTCCACTTCTCTTTAAAAAATTCCCTGAAACACTGAACATCAAGTATTTCTTCTCCTTTCATTCTTACATTCTTCTCCTTTCTTGATCTAACATCAACATGTTTGGGTTTGATTCAAAGTTTTCTAAATAAGAACCACGATTTTTTGTCAAAAATACTTTAAAATTACTATTTCTTCTCTCCTAGCGGCTCAACTATTTACAAATAGTTGAGCCGCTAGAAAAAAAACGGTAAAAAGAGAATAATTGAAAGCAATTCAGAATCTGAATTTTTCTGAATGCGCGAATTTTCCATTCTTCCAATCTACCTAAACACAATAAGAAAAGTTAAGAAACTTATTGGTTTGAAAGCGCTTTGAATCATTATCGAGAATCAATTGAAAGCATTTGAAAAAGAGAAATATTTGACATGAACAATAGAAAAAAATTAAAAATTCCTATTTCTTTGAAGTAGCCTTTTAAAATATTAAGAAGCGAATTTAAAAATGTCTGCCCATGGTGAAAGGGACTTTAACGATAAATGTAGTTTAGTTTATGTTCTTTGGATTGAAACTACAAAAAGATTATCAACTGTTAATACAAACCATTAATGTTTACGTCTTCAGTAGATCAAAAATATTCGATAAAAACTGATTTTGACTTTACATAGTTAAAAATGAATGTTTAATCAAGATAAAGTTATCACTTAACATAACCTAAACTTTGTTTGACGTAAGTTCTCTTCTATTACTTCGTGGTTCTCTTTTACAGTGGGCAGACACAAATATTTTAAATACATATAAATTAGGAGCATACGTAATTTACATTAAAACAATATTGTAAAAAAGATTCAGAATGATTGACAACTATTATAACCTGAAGAGGTCTTTCTAAGAAAGACGAAAGCTCGTTTTTCTGTCGGAGAGACTGTTTGTCCCTTTGCACAGATAAAATGCTTTAAAAGTCATAATAAACACTTGTTATTCTAGAAAACTATATATTATTATGTTGTTTGGAGTCGACTACATTCACGTAAATATCACTTTAATCAATTTCCAACACTAAAACCTACCAGAAAGATGAAATTACTTCATAGCGTCACTTTCCACGTCAGCATTAATTCGCCATCTTTACTCTTTACTCCGCGCAGACGCAGAAATTTAATTCATTCTAGAGACATTGGAAATTTGAAAAATTCGCGCATTCAGAATAATTATAAAAATCCTCTTTTAGACATAAAAGTCGGAATTTTTAATTTTTCCCTATTTTATCGTTTTTACCGGGTAACCTAGATAGCTGAAATTTAGTATACAGATGTAGTTTTTTTAGATGTAGATTATATACAAAATATAGTCAACATGATTCGGCTTGATCGTTATATGGATATAAATAAACATTAAAATTTTTGCGGTGCCTAGCTGATGCCACATTTTGAAATAAAAACTCATTTAACTAGACTTAAAATTTTTACTTCGTAATCTATGTTTTCTGACAGCAATAACACATTCATATGTCGTGTTAACTCAGGTTTTGTTTCGTATCTCATACTCGATCTCAACGCCTTCTACGAATTTTAGGCTACGTAACTCGAGTTGGCAGTTTTTATCAAGTAATTCTTCATTTTCTGAATTTTTAAAAATGTTTAATAACACAATCAGGCGCCGTTTCCTTTTACGAACCCATTGATACCAAAAACTCATTTTCGACCAAATTAACTTTACCTAAGTTCTTCTATCGTACGACAGAATAATTTTACATACATCATATGATATTTTTTTAAACTTTGTGAAAATTAACTTATGAAGGTATTTCTCGTGCTAGATGGATGTACCAAAATTGAGGTTAAGAGACAGTGTAATGTCTGTTATACATTTGTAAACTTAACGTAAATTAAAAATACTTTAAAATTTTTATTTGTTTTAACAATTTCACTTAGTAGTTAAATATTTTTGCAATAGAGCAATGATTATAGCAATGAATATATATTATATTGCAATAGAGCAAACATTAATAATTTTATTTCAAGAAATATTTGGCCCATTTTGATACATTTCTTTGAAAAACACATACAATTTTCGTATACGTTTAAATATACTAATATGTAGTTCTCAAAATTATGTCAGTTTTTCATTAAATATTGAAAATTAAAAATACCCTTTTTCCATAAGAAGACATTAATTTTAATAATTTATTTCTACGAAACTAAGCTCTAAAAGGTTGTGAAATTTTAGTATTGTATTTCTACGTATATAAAAACTCATCATATACAAAGTTTGAATAAAATCTGTTCATTTTAAATTTCCGGATGAACATCCTTAAAATATTATCGAGCTTTATTGGTGGCTACCGATAAATTCACAAGCTTTCACTTTTTCCAAAATCCCTTTTTTATGGAAGAAAATGACCTGTTTTAAAATTAATAAACCCCCTTTACAAATTTGAAAATTCTCTTTTTCACATTAAGTTGGACGAAAAACGACCGATCCCTGACTCTGTTTCATGTAGGACAAATTGTAAGTAAAACATCCTCAATGACAACATTTTTCATCTTTGCCATTGCAACTGATTCTTAGGTAAGAGGAACGGCAGCTTCAGACGACGATATAATACAAAACATAATAAAACGTCAACGCGAGGCTGAGCAAATTAAGGAAAAGCAGAAATTTTCAAAACCGCATTCTGAAGAAAGTGCAAGTACGTCTGTTCCTTCGAGTGACTTCTCAGATGGGGAATCTGCTTCGTACAAAATTACGGAAAATGATACAGAAGAAGCTGTCGAGGAAGCTGGAAATAATATCGACAGGAGATTACTTAAAAATGGCGTAGTTCGAGGACTACTTAATACACGTCAGATATCAGTGTCAACTCTGACCAATGACACTGCTGCATTGAAACTTGTAGAAGATTCAGATGATCCTGATCTTCTTGTTCACCCCCTCCAGGCTGGAAGAGTCCAATATGAAGAAGAGCTTATTCTGGAACGAATTGGAATAAAAAAGACAATAACGCCAACCGACTATTTAAGAAATATAGGATATAGTTCTTTTGAATTTAGTAAACCAAGAAAATAACGTTTCTCTTTTGTTTGTTATTGTTTACTAAATAATTTTAAGCTCAATTAAGCTCTCGCGTCGAGTAACTGCCTCTATGCATAAAAACAGTTTTTCGACACGTGGACTTATAAAATCATAAAAGTAGCACATAAGTGCACTTACTTAAATTTAAGTTCTTGTACATTAGGGTATTCCTTAAAACGATATTTAATTTTCAAATTGTTTGCAACTTGGAAGGAACTTGGAGGCCAAGAAACGGAAACCTTAAAAAACTTTTTCAAAAAACTATCGGTTGTCGGTTTTTGAATTTGCTTAAAACCTCGAGATCTGATAAAACATTTATTTTTTATAATTAGGAGGCTGGAGAAAGGAACTCACTCAAATGTCCATTCCGAAAATGAGAAGGTTCGTTGTACCAAACGAAAGTCACGCGTATATTTATATAGCATTCAACTGTTCATTCAATTTAATTTTAATGAAAATTTGCAGAAAATTAAATTTTCTGATTAGGAAATTATTAATTACCATTAAATGTCAGTTTTCAAAAAGCGTGTCTCCTTTTTGCTTCCTCATAGGGAAGCATTGTTTTCATTTGTAACTGGTCTACAATTTTGAAAATTTAAGGACTACCCTAATGTACGTGAGTTAATATTGTATAATAATATTTTTAAAAAGCATTGTAATAAGATGCTTCATGTTAAATTCAATTATGCGCCAAAAGTCGCAAATATGAAAAAAGTAATGAAAATCCTTTTTCTAATCAAATTCACTGGATTTGAAATTTGATTTGAAATTCACGCCGATTCCGTACAGTGTTTGGTGTTAGGCTGTACAGAATAAGCGTTAACCTTCACTGAGAGAAAAGAATTGCTACTATAGCAAAATATTAATTGTACTAGCAAGAAATTTCAGTAGCTATAGCGCCTAGAAGAATTTTAGTTGTAGCTACAAATTTTTTTTGCTGAGTAACAACTATCACTTTTTGTTACCTCTACAAATTATTTTTGCTATACTTAGCAACTTTCAATTGCTGGATAAAAGGAAGGAATTCTTTCTAAAGCTATACAGATATTTATAGGCACAAAAATATTAAAAACAAAGCACTAAATCGTTTTATTTTTTCAATCATGTTAACAGTTTTATATAATAAATATTACAAATTTCCCAAAAAACATAATTTTGTCAAAGAGGGTCACATGTCATTGTCACCGATATAAACCTGTTTTTTTTCAATTTGCACACGTCAAAAACTTCACTAAACAAACTAATGATATGCACGTAATCACTCGATTTACTTCTTAAAAATAACGGAATGTAATTTAAACAAAACTAACAACACTAAACAATCCGGCACCACGAGGACGCGACAAGTATGAAAGATGCGTCCATTTTGATCATACCTTATACGTTTATACTTCCAGCAAATTAATTAGTTACCTCTACAAAACTTTTTAACTAATTTTATTTGCAGCTACAACAAAATCAATTTCATTCTAGGAGCAAACGAATTGCTATTAATACTATTTTAATTGTTATAACAGCAAATCAAGTACATAGTAACAAACCGAAAATTGCTAAACGAGCTGATTTTTTTTTCTCAGTGTTGAAGCAAAGTCATGCAATCAATCAGAACCGTATGAATTTTTCAGGCACAGTTGAAGGCATTTAAAAAGATAAAGAAATGCACTGAAAAAGCTCTACATTTATTTCATGAGTGGTAAAAACAAAATAAATATCAACTAATTTTCTGAAAATTATAAGTACCTTTCTTTTCATAAAAACGACTTAAAAAAATACAACAAAAGAAGGTAAAAATTGTGAGACCAACCATTTTTGATGAATGAAAAAACTTAAAATGTGAAAAATATAAAAAAATTTTTGGTTCTTATTGTAAAAGTAAATGAAATTCAGAGACAAAATTGAAAATAGTTTTGTCAACATTATATTTACTTATCAATAAATAAAAGGCGATTATTAATTGATTCATGAAAATTAAAATTATTTTTAAAGTAATGAACAGTTTTATATACTTATGCTTATTTTGAAGATAATTTGTCAGGCAAGTAACATTATTTATAAGCATAATAAAGATGATTCTATCTCTCGGTGGTTTCTTAATATATATAACAGGATTTAACAATCACTCCCGAGTCAAGGAATTAAAAAAAAATAAAGAACACAATTCTTTACTTTTCAGCAGCACGGCTCTCCTCTTCAAAAACGAAAAAAAATGTTTAAAATCTTTTAGATTAATAAAAATCAGACAATTCATTGAGAACGTCATCCTTGTTACAATTACAAACTAGGCAGTGTCAGAACTAGTGTCTATTTCTAATTGTAATGAAGATGACATTCTCAATGAATTGTTTGATTTTTATTAATCTAAAAGATTTTTCACATGTTTTTTCGTTTCTGAAGAGGACAGCCCTGCTGCTGAAACGTGAAGAATTGTGTTCTTTATTTTTTTTTTAATTCCTTGACTCGGAGTGATTGTTAAATTCTGTTATATATATGTATATAATTTATAGGCGTTAAAAATTTCTTTCTGAAAACATAGAACAAAAATAATTCTTAACGTTCACTAATATTCATCTCATAATCCATATTATACAACAATCTCAAGAGTTTATTACTTTACAACGTTGATATTGGTATAAAGATATCAAACAATATTTTTCTGACAGTTTTGTCATTACTTGTGAGGCATGTATTTTGTAAAAATTGCACTTTAGTGCTTAAAAATAAATCCTGTTCTTCAAAAAATTATCTATAAAATAAAACAAAGATCATTGAGAAATGATTAATTATTTCATTATTTACTTTTGAATTTCATTACTTTGAGTATACAATTGTAACGTATTCAATTTACTCAAAAAATCCGATGTGTTCAATAAAGCGAAATTTTTTTCCCTGTAACGATACGGATAAGAATTAAGCTGCTGGATCAAAGAATGGCATATAAGCAGGGTTTCTTGCTATGTAAGAACATTGGCTACTGTTCAGTAAGAAATTAAACTTTAAATTTAAAGAAATGTTGAGCCTTATGTTGCATCTACATACTTGCATTTTCAAAAAATTAAAAATTAGAAGTTTATATTTTCACTGATCAGGGACCACGGTTCTCACGTATGTAAAAAATTATGTTTTACATAAAGAAACTAAGGGTAAATATTACTTAGGTGGGGTCAAGTCTATTTCACTTGATAATTTTAGATAGTAATATTTGTTTCTACGATAAAATACGAAATTTTATTTATTATGTTTATGTTATTTTTATTTTTTAAGTGCTCCATGTCCACTTGGAATAATATTGCATAATTATTTTCATTTTACACTGAGTTTATGTAAAAAAATTTATTTCATTCTTGTATTACTTCAAAAAAATGCTCTCTAAATCTGAATCAGCGAAATTCCGCTGATTCTCAGCGATAAGTGAGCCACTTATTCAAATCAGCGTATATGCACTGATTTTTCAGTGAGGCATAACCTAAAAATCCGCTGATTCTCAGCGTATATGCGCTGATTTGAAAAAGTGTCTCATTTATCGCTGATTCATATTTGGAGAGTGTCATATTATAAAAAAAAAATTTTTACTACAGATGTTATTACTGCTTTCTAAGATTGCTTGAAAATTAAAAGCATATAATTGATCATTTATTGTTGAAAAATTGAAAAACTTAAGAAAAATCCTAAAATTTGTAATTACATAATTTCTAAATGCCCTGATTAATTAGCGCAGATGAAGAAGACTATAATCAAATTTATAGTTTTATAAGATTTTCATACAAATATATTGTAAATAATATTAATTATTAAAACATAAAATTCTTTTTGTAAAATATATTTTGATTTTCTCATTTTTCCCTGCTTTTTAAATTTACTATTTTCTAAAACTTCTATAAGCTTTAAGTCTTTTCTTATATTTAAGCAGCTTATAATACATATTTATTATTTACTTCTCTATTGTACAGTCACACTTTTATAAAATTTTCTCAACTCAAAGAAAAGGTAGGTTGGGATCGTCTGTGTTTGCCAGTGGAGTGGGGGGTAGGAAACTCAGAACCAGTGGATATGAGGGATTCCATCAGGCCTTGGATAAAAAGATCATAAACTTCAATAAGTTTCGCGTTGGAGGAATCAGATTGAATAGTTGCAATTTTCAGGTCAACTTGAGATGAAAAATGATTCCAATCCACCCCATTCAGATTTAACCTTTTTGAAGAAGACGGAGAGATTAATGCCGGTGATGTATCGATAGTAGCCGGTGATGTATCGATAGTAACAGGTGATCGGAGGAGAATGAATCCTTCGTTACAGACCAATTAGCTAAGTACGAAAGGGAATCAGAATCAAAAATTAGGTCCAGATTGTTGTTGGTCTGTCCTGAGTTGCTGATCCGCGTAGGCGTAGAGTAATTTAAGACAATTAGATTTCTATTGTTAATTAAATCAGTAATGTGCGCTCCTCTTTTGCATAGGAAATTGGAACCCCAACTCCAGGAATGTGCATTGAAATATCCAGCGAGAATGATATGATAAGCCGGGTTTAAAGAATCCAGCAAAGTGGACCAAGCCTCTTCCGGAATATATTTGCTGGGTGGGGCATAAATGGCAACGAATTGAATTGGGCCAATGAAAGAGGCAATTTGGATGCCGACCGCGTCAAGATGATTCTGAAAAGAGCCATTAAGATCCGGCGGAGTAATCTTAAGATTTCTCCTTGCAAGTATAGCAGATCCTCCGCCCCTTCGAGGGGGGTTTCGGTCTTTTCTATACGTGAAATAGTCCTTAATTGACCAGTTGTTAATTTCCGGATAAATCCAAGTTTCAGAGATTAAAAGGATATCTACTTCATAGAGATAAAGGAGGGTCTCAACTTCAGTCTTCTTCTTATTTAATAAACTTCTCGCGTTCCAGGTTCCAAAGTTGATGTAGTTTGTAATTTCTTCCATATGTAAAGGCAACAAGGCATGGAAATGAAAAATATAGAATTCTAGAACGGAAAGGGATATAAATAGAACAAATTAAAAAAAAAAACAAAAAAAAAACAAAGAGAACTCTTATAGGGTTTTTATATATACCAGGCGAATTATTCCTAGTTCAAGGATGTTCTCTACAAGAACGAAGTAAATCTAGCAAGATAAAAAAATAAATACAAGTAAGACAACTCAATTAGATTGCTTTAGGTTTTGTATAGATATAGAGATACATAGATATAGATATAGAGTCAGCTGCTAGTTTCACAGCTTAGATATGCGCATAGACAACGTGAAATTGCGGGATAATAAAATAAGTAAAGTAAAAAATACAATAAAAAAATAAATAAATCAATCAGCGCCGTCGGGATTATAACTCAAAGATATGACCTCTTTGTAACCGAGTACTAAAAGAAAGTAAAGAGGTCTAAATTTAATAACTGGTTACTACTTCTTAGTTTTACCAGAGGAAACGGAAGCAGAATTGTTAAGGGACATAAGTCCCTCAACCGCAGCCATTTCTGGATCAATTCCTGCCAAGGTCAAGGCATTGTCAATCCATTTGTTAGCATTTCCGGTTTATTTGGAGTCGAAGTTCTTATAGTAGGATTTCCTAGAGGATCGAGAACGTCGTTGGGTTTATTGATATTGCGGGAATAGCAGTTCCTTATTAGGTTCGGCTTTAGGTACAGTAGCATTACATTCCAGAGTTAACACTATCTCAGGAGCGTAGAAAGGAAATAAATCTAGAGCGGATTCGTCAGATTTAGAATTATTATTTGTATCGATTAACGAGTCCAAGAAAGAGTCAGAATTATATTTTCGTAGAAATTCCAAAGCCTCTTTCCTATTCACATTTCTGAGGATTTTGATTCGGAGAATTTCAGATTCTTTGAGGTATACTCTACAATTTGTAGAAGAAGGCGGATGGTCGCCTTTGCAATTAATACACTTGTTGAGTAACAGATTATTACATTGGAAAGAAAGATGGGGATCAGAACAGAATTCGCAAGATTGATGTGTGAAGTTACATTGTTCTTGTATATGTCCGAATTTTTGACAATAACTACATCTCTTAGGGCGGGGGATGATAGGTGTTATATTGAGAGAAACACCTTTGACAAATATTTGTCTCGGAATGTAAGAGGAATTGAAGGTGTACTCTACGCGGTTTGAGAAAGATACATCCACATTCGTGCACCTTCGAGCTTCAACGATTTGTGAAAAAGAAAGCTTATCCAGGCCTTGTAGAATGTCATGGATCGAACGGTTAGGAGGAAAGTCACGATTGAAGCCTCTTTTAAGGATTACGCTTTCCGGAATGTAGATTAGATACGCGCCTTGGATTAAAGGTTGAGAGTCAGCAAAGGCGTTGGCCTCCGACCAACTGTCCCAATATATCTTGTCAAGATTTTTGCCTTTACGGTAGATTTTACGGTTTTTGCTTAGAAACAAGGAAACAACCAAATCAGATAGTTCAATTGGGTCGAGTTTGCCGATGTTTCTTCCCATTTTTGCGATCCATATTTACAACGTATGGTCTAGGAGAAAAAGAAAAATATCTAAGTTTCTCCTTAATCAGGCTCTCACTCCGCCAGTAAATATCAGACGAAGGAATATTAGGATTGGATGAATTTAGCGGATTTAAGGATGGGGTTTTTTCCGGACCGGCAGCATAGGGCAATCCGTTCTGTTCGGAGAGGGAGTAGATTGATATTTGGAATATTATCATTTTATAAATAATAAGGTAATTTTAGATTTATAAGTATTGAAGACTTAGGAATTGTTGTGGAGATATTGGAACTGTAGGTAAACAGGATTGAGGAAATGTTATAACAAGAACAATGGAGCCTGAGTCACTGATTGTTTTGTTTAGGTTTGAACACTTCACTTAATTGCACAAAGTACGAGAAAATAATTATTATACTAATTGTAAGTAATACTCAATGATTCCAATAGACGGTTTAATAAAAAGAAGAGAAAAGAAGAGAAAAGTATCTTTAGATTTCTCGAAAACCTGTTCTTAAATTTTATATTAACTAATTTCAAACACGTCCATTAACGAAAACATAAGTAATTGAATTAAATAGCCTAAGTATTGGGGAAAACAAAAAAAGTATATAGTGAAAAATATTCTTGTAAATAAATATTATGGAAAATATTCTAGTAAACAAATATTGTGAAAAATATTCTTGTGAATGAATATTGTGAAAAAAATATTCTCGTAAATAAATATTGAAGAAAATATTCCTGTGAATGAAAATTTTGGAAAAAAAATTCATTAGGTTTGCTAAAAAATTGCGACCTGTAGATTCGTATGTGGGATCTGACATGGGATCTTATATAGGTTCCCACATATGATCCTACATAAAATTCCATATGGAAATTTTCAATAGAGAGGAAATTCAAATGAGATTTCTCAAAAATTTTTAGTATTAAGAATTTATTTAAGATTTCATGTAGGCTTTCATGTAGGATTTCGTATAGGATTTCATGTTGCATTTCATGTAGGATTTTATGTAAGATTTCGTAAATAAAGGAAAAACAAAAGATTTAAAGTAGGGTTCTACATAGGATTTGATATAGGAAATTCTAAGTGAAGAAACTCTTTAGAATTTGACATGAGAGTACATGTAAGATTGGACATAGGAAATTTCTTAGTAAGAATCTTG
>WNHD01003304.1:0-14159 GCA_011057455.1 Ganaspis sp. Gsp50
TATGTTTTAGAGTTTTAAAGTTTTAAAGATCTTGTTGTGATTATTATTATTTAGAGATTTTGGTTAAACAATTTTGTTGCGTCATTTATAGAGTTTAAAAAAGAATATCGTTATAAATTGGCGCCCAACGTGGGGCCAAAATCCTAAAATAAAGAAATCGTTACAAAATGACGCGGTTTTCAAAAAGATCAACCAACCGGCAGGACAGCATTATTGAGCTTGGGTGTATCTGGTAATATTTGTTATTAATTTTGGAAAAAGTGTTATTAAAAAGGAAATGGCAAGCGTCAAGTAAATCGTCGAAAGGAATATTTAATTGACTCAGTAACGCACTCACACTCAACCTGGAGGAACAGAGGATCAAATTTAGGGATAATTGGATCAACTGATCACCGGTCGCGTGACAGCCGATTGATACTAGTTATCGGCTGTTGCGTACATACGTCCGGTGATGTCGTAAAGGAAGGTCAAATCCAAGTGGTTCCAAGGCTGGCCAGTGAGGGCAGCAGTTGCGAGGAGGCCCAAGCTGCGCCGTCTGGTGGAGCGAGCCTGAACTCACGTCGCTCGCTCCGGGCCCGCTCTCCTCAGTTTGCTTTGAGACGTCGGTTGCAACCAATACCCAGTGGAAAATGGAAGATTACCGGAGGACGCTTGCCAGGCTTCGAGGCCAGTAGTGTTCATCGCCGTGACCGGGACTGTAAAGGTCGTCTCCGAGTGGTATTGTGCCGAGGGTTTTAGGGTAGATAAGAAAAAGTAAAGTTTAGTTTCTTTGTGAAATCAAGTGTCTTCTTTTCTTTCTTTTTGTTTCAACTCTCCTGTCTCTCTCACCTGTTTTTGTGAATTTCCTACGCGTGAGATTGTGTTTTGTGTTCCTTTAGAGATCTAGCCATGAACAGAGGAAGATCATCGTCATCCTGGGCGCGCGGGGGGGGGGACAAGATGCTTGGCGTTCCCCCAACAATTATAAACAGGACGGCGTTGATCTGCTGTAAGTCGGAAGAGCGTGGCTTACAACACATTGTTAAAAAAAGATGGGGGCGAGAGATTGTTTTGCCCAGCGTAAAACAGTCTCCCCAAGCTCAGCCTTTCTTTTTATTATTACGTGACCTCTCGCGCGCGTCTCTTTTCCCTGCGACGGAGTTGAAAAGAGATGTCATGTCACAACATTTATCCTCAATAAAGATATTCAATAGCCTATTCTTATTGTAATTTAAAAGACAGTAAAAATTCTTTTTACCAGTCTTGCTATTAAAGAAAAAATGGTTTAAACTACCGTTGATATTAAGTAACTAAATATTGTTACTCAAGACCTATGTTAGTTAAGTATAACTAATAAACTATAAGGGGAACTTTCACAATCAAAATTTGACAATTTTTAAACGTTTTTTTGTTTTGCAAAACGCTAGGCAGCAAATTCAGAATTCCGATTCTTTTGTAGATGATAATATTTTGTGTTACCATTCCCTTTTTTCTCAAAAGTGTAAAAAATAATGTAATAATAATAATAAGTGTAATAAATGATTTGTGTAGGGAACATAGTAAACCTACACTATTGTAGAAACGATATGACTTTAAATGATCAAATGTCAGCTACGTGACAAAAGTTTGCAATGCTATGGTGTAATAGTGCAGGCACTCTTACGACGCCCCTGACCTTAATACACGCAACGAGTAGGCCCGACAGGTCCCGAATAATTCGAGAGATTTAATATTAACGCCGGTTCTTCGAGTTTCGTTCTTGTTTCGTGAATTTCCTTTGAAGACACATCCCTGACCTTAATACGCGCAACGAGTAGGCCCGACAGGTCCCGAATAATTCCAGAGATTTAATATTAACGCCGGTTCTTCGAGTTTCGTTCTTGTTTCGTGAATTTCCTTTAAAGACACATCCCTAATTTCTGGTCGCCCATCATCCCGTGTTTCGCTAGTTTTTCAACTCGAATCTTTGGATTTTACGTTAATTTATGAATAAATTCATTCATAGGTTATCACATGCGTCTCACTTTCCGAATTTTCCTAAAATACCCCAATCCCTAAATATTCCCTATTTTTCGAGTAAATAGGTTATAATGGTTATAAAAAAAGTTGCATGGACATTCTACAAAATCTAAATATATTATGCCCTAATAATGAGAAAAGCTTCTATAAAGTATTTAAAAGAAAAGAAAAAATAATTTTGTTTAGGAACTTATCTTGTAATTCAACAATTATGTGAATATCACCCATATAGAAAGTCTTACCTAGGAAGATGGGTGGTTAAAAATGTCTAAAAATCGTTTTACATAATTTGCAAATAGATCCTAAAATACGTAATAGAAAGCTGCCCCTTCACCTATACATTGTTATAATTAAATTATCAACACTTGCTTTTAATGTCTTTTATAATTTTAACACCATATTGTAGATTGACACACATTTTTCTAACACTTTAACATTTCAAACAACATTTTTTCGAACTTTAGATTTTTTTGCTTGAATTTGATAACATGCATTCAAGTAACATTCTTGTTACTCTGTTAGTAACAATCTAACATCGATTAATAAAGGCACCAAATTCAAATTGTTTAAAATGAATATTCCATTAATTAAAAAAGAACTTATCCAATTACCCCCATTATTAAACTTTACCCCAGATGACGTTAGCTGATATTTGTCATATGAATGTCATTAATTTTATATAAGTAGTCCACCTCACCTTACTATCTCGTTCAAGTTCATTTCTAAGCCATTCAAAATCACTATATCTTCTTCGAACACTGGAATCCTTAACTTTAAATACAGGCAGATTTGTCTGAAAAATTAAAAAATAAATATAATATTAAATGGAGGAAACATTCTTGAAGCGAATTAAAAAGAATTACTGTGTAAAATAGGTTGCCCGAAATAGCTCTTTTTGGAGAGAAATTGGCTTAAATGCCAAAATATTTAGCAGATACTTTTAGAGTTTTCAAAGTTTTGATATTAAATACATAAAAAAAGAGTAGTTGCGTTAACTAATTTTGAATTCTTATTGTAGGAATCGTTGAAATAATTGGACGTAGCTTGTACACTGAAAAAAATTTGAGCGCCCAGCCGTCATAGCGCTAGTGCTGCTAAATCCCCTTGACTTAGGAGCACTAATATTCGGTGCGGGAACTCAGCGCTTTCATGTAGAGGTCAGCAGATGCCCTACAAACTGTGCTCCCTTGCAATGGTCTGTCTTCTCTACTGCCGTGGGTCGTCTGCACTCCCACACCTAGAGCACTTAGGCACCAAAGTGACAAGTTAACAGCGACACTCGATTTAAGAGAGCAGCAGTATTCGCTGGTAGGTCTGCGCGCTGAAATTTTTTTCAGAGTAGAGGAGGATTGAGCGGGCAGAGAGGGATGCAATGTTTGGCTGCGATCGAGTTCGCTCTCTCAACGACGCGACGTACCAATTTCAAACCTTCATGGGTGCAAAGGTGTCCAGGTGCCCCATAAATAAACAGTACCAGTTAATTATAATTTCCACGGTGAGTGAAAAGAGAAAAAGAAAATGTTTCTTACTTTATTTCACTTTTTTGTTTATGTTGCTTTCTTATTTCAATATTACATTTCGCATATGTATGTTGATTAAATTAATTTTCTTTCATTTATTGCATTGTAGTTCTTTAAAACTAAAACATTTTAAACACTTCTTATATTAAGAACTTAATTTTTTGATAATAAAGAAGACTTTATATTAAAAACTATTAAATCTTCATTCCATGTTAAAGTATTCTGATATTATGTTATTTCTGTTAAAGTATCTGGTTGTTTTAAAAATGTTACTTTTGTTTATTTATTTTGCATTTATATAATTACCCAGGGAGAAATCGTCAATCAATCTGACGTCAATTTCAATTTTTATGGTCAGTGATCAAATATTTTAAAAATTTTAACAAAATTTTGACGATTTTAAATTTAGGTAAAAATTATTTGTTTTGACTCATATTTTTGTATGTTGTTAAATTTTTCAGATTTTTCATTAAATTTGATAAGTTATTTAGTAATGTTTGAAGTTCGTCTATTTGCATCAATTTGACATCACTTTGACATGAATTTGACGTCAATTTCTATTTTCATGGTCAGTGATTTAATTTTTTTTAAATTACCGTGGAATTGACGTTAATATTCGTTAGAATGGAACTTTGGAACTAGAAATTGCAACTTTCTAATTTATTTTTTAAATCATTTGATTAATTTAACAAAACTAATTTATTTAAATAAATAAGAAAATGTAAATGAATTGTTAACAATTTAAAAAATTGATTCGTAAGTATTAAGAGTTGCAAAATTAAGAAATTAGTTGTCTTTCTGCTTCATTAGATATTAAAGATTGATTAACAAGTAGAGTATTCTATGTTATGATAGTCTAGAGGATAAATCGTTTGACTAACAACTGGAGGGTCTCGAGTTCGATTCCTCGTAAATGCGAAAATATTTCTATATCATGTTTTGATTAATTATAAGTTCAGTTTTTCTAAATTATCAAAAATTGTATAATTGACGAAGAAAATAAGTAAAAAAATTTTTTCTTTTTATACATTTCTCTATGGGGATCAGCAAATCGTAAAAATTGCAGTTTTAAAAGTCATCAAAAGATGGGTAGGGGGACACTTTTCCCAATCCATTTTTCCCAATGGACATTTTCCCCAATAAATATTGTAAGATTTTTTTTCTCCAAGATGTAACTAACTTCACTGTTGTATAATGAATAAAAGTCATTTGTTAATCCAGGTTTTACTATTCAGGTTAAAAGTCCGTAAATTTTACAATTTTAAGTTAAATAAGATCTTCTGCAATATGGCAACCATAAATTTACAAATTATTCGTACAAAAAATAGTATTAACTTACATGTTAATGGATTTTTGTATTATAAGCATTCTACTAATAAAATAAATAATCGAATTTATCGGAACTGGCAAAAAAGGAATAAATGCAACTTGCGGTCAATTAAAACTTCCAACTTAGAAAATTTAATATTAATCAAAGGTCCTCAGAAATCATTTTAAACATTGTGCAACAATATGACGAATATTTACAGAGTTGTGAAATAAAGAGTTATTTGCAGACAATCGGATATCACATTAAATTTTAAAGTATGTTTATAAATTTTGATTTACATGCATTTTTTGTATCACTACATTTCATTGCGAAAAATGATCTATTATTGGGAAATATGTCAATTGGGAAAAAGGACATATTTTTGGGAAAAATGTCTCTTGGAAAAAAATTACATTGGGAAAAATGGATTGGGAAAAGTGTCCACCAATCAAATAATTGAGCTTATTTTAAAATACTGTGTATTAAGAGAAATAATAGTAGAGCTCATTAATATTAAAAAAATAACTTTCTGTATTGTTTAAAACTGTGGTAAATTTTAATTTTGAAGATTAGAAGAATATGTCCAAATGTCTATTCTCTACTTTCTGAAAATACTCAATTTTTTAAATTATAATTGATAATTTCCAGAGAGAAATGACTCGTTAATTTGACGTCAATTTTGCATCAAATTGATGATCAAGTTTTCGTCAAATTGACTTTTCATATTGACGAAAATGTGTCCTATATTTTGATCATTTTTTGGATTGGTGGAAAAATGACTTACATTTTTCATAAGAGTCTAAAAAGCCACCAATATATCAGTTGGCTAGGTACTTGATTTTCGTGCCAAGGGTACCGGGATCAAGTCCGCCAAGTGAAGATTTAAAAAAAAACTAATACAATAACTATACAGTAAGGCCTTGCGTACCGTACTCTTGTCGAATCGTTTGCTTTGCATACCGTACTCTTCCTACCAAAGACCTTCTCAGGCTCGTATACGTTCAAGTTATATGTGGCGGAAACATTAATATATGCATAGTTCATCGTATTTTAAAAATATATTAATATAAATTAAAATTGTAAGCATATAATAATAAATAATAACTGGCACCCTTTAAAATTATAATTTTAGACGACACTAACAAGTGTGCGCACGCATTCAAAAGAGTTAGGTAAGTAAAGCAGGTAGTCATGGAAGGGGTAGTACGCTACGCAAAGCATACGGTCTCCAAAGCATACGGTAAGCAAGGCTTTACTATAATTGTAAAAAATCATAAAAATCGTCAATTAATTTTTTTCTTTTGTAGTAACAATAACATTGTTTATTACAAAAAATCAGCAATAAACAATGCAAAAAGTAATAATAGACATTTTGGTTTAGTGAGAGCAAAGATGAAGACAGGCAGACAGGGGGAAACATGAGGACGCCCTCATAGATCAGTATGTCGTTTCCACGAGGGGCCTCGCCTAGATTGCCTCATGCGTCCCTCATGGCTAATTTTTAAATACCTACTTATTTTATTATACACATATTTTGAATACAAATATATGTTATATAATTTATAATTATATATTATATAATTATTTATATTTTTTAACATATGTTACGAAGGCACAGCACTGTAGAATTTTTTTAAACATATTTTTAAATTATCTTTTTAATAATTAAAAATCACATTTTGTTTTGAGACTTCCAATTGTTACATATAAAAATCATAGCGCATTTCGTATAACTTAAAAATTAGTTTAATTTTATTTAAAATCTAAATTACTTTAGTGAAAACTGTGTAATATAATTACAAAAACGATGCAGTAACAAAAAATACATACTATTTGCGTAAATCTTTTAACTCTTCTTCAATAAGAGCAATTGATTTCGAAGTTTCTGCAAGTAACTTTGCTTTTTTGTCTTCAAGTTCCTTTTCTTTGACTTTTGTTTCCTTTTTCTTCTTCAGTCCTTTCCTTTTGACGTTGGTTTAAAACATCCTGATATCTTCCGTAGGCATTTCGCATTGAATTGATCAACGGTTTTGTAATGATACAGGATTTAAGATCTTGTGATTTTGTCAAATAATCAAATGTGACTCGCCACGGTGAAAGGGACCTTCGCTTTAAAAACAAAATTTTGAGTTTTTCATGTCAATTGACAGTATTTGAGATGCTCTTTCACATACGAAAATAAAAGAAAATTATATTAATTATATTTTGTGTTAATAATGGCCAAACATGACGCCAGTAATTAAGCGCCCACTTACAAGTTTTACTTTAAACGTCAGTCTTGTAAAATTAAAATTTAATAATTTAGATTTTTTCAGTGTAATTCTTAGTTTTTAAGTTGCTTTATTACATTCAAAAAGCAAAACTAGATTTTATCAAATACTTCTTATGTTATTATACTTTATACATGGGGATGTCAAACCAACCGCTTCTCGCCTTCTTCTCTTTGTACGCGTGTCCTGTGAAATTCGTTTCTTGAAGCTAAGGTCCCTTTCACCGTGGCGCGTCACATATATAATTCTAGGCGCTATAATGGGCTCTTTTCTAAAATTTTCTACTAACATCTTGCGATTTACAAAGAACCCTCTTTCCAAGGCAGCGCTTCCATGAGATAAAATAAGAATAAATTTTAAAACTTTATGAAGATTTTCTAAACCCAATTCAAATCATTTTAACACCAGTAGATCCTACCAAAAATTGTCCAGTCTAGTTTCTTTTCTATTAAACAAATGCATTCGTTGAATAACAAAATGACCAGCTAAAAGAGCTTTATATTCTCGCTCTGCGTTTTGAACAGTACTTCCGCATAGTAAATTTGATTTTAAACTAATATCCAAAACTAATTGTAATTTGTTCTCAGTTGACTGAACAGAAACGACTATTAATGAGGGATTGAAACATGTAATACTTTCTGTTAAAGGATATTTCAAGGGAGATTTTTCCATTAGTTTCGATACTAAATGCTGAAGACATCCCCTACAGTCTTGTTTGAAAAGAAGTACATCTTTAGAATTCACACCTTTGCATTTTCCTAAAGCATCACGAGTAATATATCCTAAATCGATGTCATTGGCTACTTTCAAATTGATGTATTTTTTGCCTTCTATCTTCATTACATCGATTCGATGTAATGGCGATTTTTTCAAAATCTCATCTTCCACAAAACATGTCGTGCAGTTTTTTAGTAAAAGAATCAGTTTATCGAACAAAAAAGGCGCTAAAGGTGCATCCAATTGAAATTCGGTGAGAAAAAGCTAAAGATCTTCAGCTAAACACTGAAAAAAGCTAACTTTGCTGGCAGAAGATTGACAGATAATGCGTTAGCAATAATTGTAAAACTATGGCATGTCTGTGGTTTTTTTGAAGCCTGTGCATGTTTTACATATTTTTCCAAATGTGGCAAAATATTTCGCAATTTTCGTGCAACTATTGAATTTTCAAACCAGCGAACTTGGCAGAATTTCATCGAAAATTCAGTACATCCTGTAACTTCTGTAAATGATGCACGACGAGCTGGTACTAATTTGAATAAGTTGTATGATGCTCTTAAAAATTGCACTATGTCCCAATTTGCAGCAGTAATTCCGGTTTTAAAAGCACCATAAACGACATGAAGTCCACATGAACCCAATTCTAATAATTGAGGTGAATCACAACCAGATCGAAATTCTGAATTGAATAATTTAATAAATTTTCAATTGACATTGGAGCCATCCATAGATACTTGCGAAATTTTTTGATTATTAATTTCTTTAAGTGCTGTTTTAAGTTCATAAAAAAGGTCGGTTGCTGCGGTATGCTTAAGAAAGATTAACGTTAGATATCGAGAACACACTTAGTTTGTGTTACTGTCCCAAAAATGAATATTTAAGTCCATTTGACATTTTTTTGAAATTTTATAATATTTAAAGCTTCGTCGAATCAAATGACAAAGTGGTCGAGAATTTTAATTTGCTTTCTGAAAATATGGAGCTAGTCCGTAAGCTACACTGTAGGCAATTTTATCTTTATGCAATTTCATGTTCTTAGCGACCTTACTGTCAGGAAACATTCTCTGGAAAATAAGAATATTACTTTCTGCGCTCCTAAATGAAATGTGGTTCATAACCGTTTCTAAACACCAAAGAATTTCGACTTCAGTGACAACATCCTTCTTTGCATGTAAATCTAGCAACTTCTTGGACAAACGAGTATCAGATGGTATATCTTCTTTCCTAGAAACTTCAACTGATGAAACAGAATGAACTTGTAATTCTGAAGTTATTAAAAGATTCGTAGATGCAAGAGGTGATTTTTTGACAGATGTAGAGCTTGTCGTTTTCACTGATAGCAAAGTTGAGATAGAGAGTGATCTTTTTGCAGAGTCTGCTAATTGCTGATGTTTTTTACTTTTAGCGTGACTTGTTAGTGCATCCCGACCCTTCGATTCAAAAGAAAATGATTTATTTTTACACAATATGCAACGAGCAAAAAAAGGAATTTTTGTCCACTTCCTCCCATGAAAACTCTAGTTTCTAAATATTCTGAAAGGTCGTCTGACTTGGCATTGCATAGAAGAATCTAAAAATTAAGAAACAAATAACGTTGATGTAAATACAATAAATGTATAAACTCAAATTAATATTTTTAAACATAAATCAATGAACTTTATCAAAATTAGATTCCCGGTCAAATTCCTTATGAATAAGGAATGAATAAAATAAATGAGCAAAAATGTTATTGCATAATAAAAACAAATAATCGACATAATGACAAATAGTGAAAAATATTTTTCAAATAAATAATTCAGAAAATACTTAAAATTACTAAATATTCGTTTAAAAAAATTGCTTTATTAATGAATTTTATTCAATGAAAATATTTAATTCGATGAAATGAAATATGAAATAAGTTATTAGTTTCTGCAAAAAGCATAACGAATTTGTTACTCTTTAATTGTCTTTTGTCTGTAGGAAGACCTTTAAAATAATATTCTTATCCTTATCATTAAGGATCATTAATGATCCTTATCATTACGGCTTTCACAACAAACATAACCTATCAACTTGTGTACAAACTTTAAAAAACAAATTAAAATTATTAAATTTATTTTTGTTATTAATATTTATAGTTAATTAATTAAAAATTATTTTGTAAAGTTAATTGTAGCAATAATTTCCACGTTTTTCTTAATAATCTGTCTTTATTCCAAAATAGAAGAATGCTTTCAGACATATAGAAAATTCTCTTAAATTTGCCGGAAGGAGAATATTCTTGGTTATATTCTCGAGAATATAACCTGATTTTAAATTACCGAGAATTTTACAACTCTAGTTTTCAATGGTTCACTTCCAACAGGGACGAGTATATGATATAACCTCTAATATTTCAAACTGGTCATGTAGACTTTGAATTATTTAAAATAAATTGAAAAAGCTTTGATATTATTCACTTTTAATTGCATAAATAAAATTACTATCAATATTTCAAATGAAATACATACAACAAAAATATGTTACAATGAATTGAGCTATTTCAATAAATGGATTTGGCTCATTGCAATAGGAATATTTTGATTTGACATTTTATAGAAACACTACAGAAAATCATAATTATAGCAATAAGGCACAATTACTTACCAAATTATTTTATCATCCAATTAATTCAACTCTATTTCAATTAATATAATAGACAAGCACTTTGCACTGCAATTCTCTTAACGAGTGATGCCATATGAGAGGTTAAAACTCAAACTCGAATAAATCGATATTATTATTCTAACCTGCTTTTCGCGCGACTTTTAAATTAATCTTATTTATTTACATAAATGTATTCTACAAAAATTGAAGTTAAATATATTTAAAAAGAACAAAGTAATATAAAAAACTTTTGTTCAACGTAATAAAAAATTCCCGGTTTGGCGTAAAATTCCTGTCTGATTCTCGGTTTTTCCCGATCAATTTAAATTCCAGGCTATTTCCTGGTTTTCCCGGTTAATAAGACACCCTGTTTCATTTGTTTTCATCTGACTTAACTTTTTTTCAAAAGAAATAAAGATAAACAGTAATCAATTTTACTTTACTCCCTTAAAAATGATTCAAACTGTTCTTAACAAAAATTTCATTTAAAGAGTAATCCGAATTTTTATTTGTATGAACTGATTGCTGATTGAATTTTTAGAACGCAGAATTTCCATATGATATTAATTACAAATGGCGATATAGAAGAATTGTGGTGCGAATTTTAAAATTGACCAATCGCAATTTTCTAGATAATTTCTGATTGGTCCATACAAATAAAAATTTTGATTAATGAAAATTCGAGGAAATAGATATTCTGCTGTTTCAAAATTCGACTCCTTTAAAATTCTGACAAATGCAAATTCTCTTAAATAAGAATTCAGATATGTATACATTTTTTTACATAATATTTCGCTTGAACAAAAATTCTATAAATTTAAAACTGTCAAATGTGACATAGATGATTTTCAATTCTACTAAATAAAAATTCGGATTATTAGGAATTTAGGCAATGTAAAAATTTTACTATATGAATTGTCGGACATTTGGAATTTCTGTTGAGTGAAAATACTGTCACATAAAAGTTTGGTTATACAAAAATCCAGTTATTTAAATATTTGATTAAATTGAAAATCTATTAAATACAATATTTTGATGTTAACGTAATAATCATATAACGCATAAATTTTTGTCATTTTTAAGGTAATATGAATACTATTTTAGTCGATATTATCGAGCAGTTCATGTTTGTCCCGAAAAAACTCGTTTTTTTCAAAAATTCATTACTCAAAAACAACGACTTTTAGCTACTGAGCATTGAGCTAAATTGAAGTTCATGGTGTCCCCTTGATTTGGAAAAAGTTTTTTTTTTTAAAAAATACACTTTTTCAGATACCGAATTTCAAATGAATTTCGCACTTTTTGTTTTTTTCTAAATAAAAAATTTCTAACTAACTCTCTGCCATTGTTCATGCATGAAATCGATAGTACAAGTAATATCGAACATTTTGAAACAAGAATCATGAAAATCGGTTCAGTTTTAACAAAGTTATGAGCATTTGGAAAAAAAATTCTTATATGGTTAAGAAACAAATTTGCCGATAAATTTTAGAAAAATCTTTTTTCAGGCAAACAAAAAAATACGTGTCTCATTGTTTTAATCAGAGGGCAACTTATCTCATTGTCAGTTACATTGAAATCGAAGAACATGTCTCGAATAGCCCGGCTGAATTGAAATGGAAAGCATCAAATTATATTGATATTTCTATTTCTTGTCTATGTTATTGTACATATTTTCTTTAAAATAACATTTATAAAAATATTTATAACCTCAAAAGGTATATTTTAACATAAAATAGATTCTATTTAGTAACCATAACATTAGAATACATAAAAATTAAAAATATCCATCGAAAATAGTAGTAAAAAAAAGATTTTCTTTATTTTTTAAAAAATAACACCTTTATGAAGCATTTAACACTGAAATTATGTATAAGTAAATAAAAGTTCATAAAATTCTCTAAAAAACTGAAAAAGGAAACTTTGTTATCTATTGCCATTACACAGTGGGCCAGGAGAGCTGGTTTTCTAACCAAAAGTCGATTTTTTCAACTAGATATTTCGTTACTATGGTAAAAATGTCCACAGCAGCCGTTGTCATGGTGACCATTGGCTTAGCAACTGTTGTTATAACAACCATTCTTATAGCATCTCCATTATTTATGCTTATTTGCATAAACACGACATATGGGGATATCTCAGCTTCTAATTAATATTTTCTAATTTTCTAAAGTGATGTTTTTAAGTTGGGTCAGTAGGAAATACTTTGCCAAGTTTCAATTTAATCGGCCAAATAGTTTTCAAGTGATGCCCGAACAAAATTTTGCGCGGACAGACAGACAGACAGAAAGACAGAATTTTTTTTCTGCATTTTTGGAATACTTATGACTAAAGACGAATAATTATAACAAAAATTTTAAGTTTGTTGCAATGTACAGACAAAACTCTGATTTTATTTATATGGATAGACAGAATTTTTTTGCATTTTTGGAATCCTTGTGACTAAAAACGAATAATTATAACAAAAATTTTAAGTTTGGTGCAATGTACAGACAAAACTCTGATTTTATTTAGATAACAAAACCCGAGCACTGGCGCGTGTACTCAATTATTTTTCAGATTACATGGTTCACCTGATTTCCATTAGATCTCCTGGTTACGACCATATTTTTGTTTATAATCCATTTCAGGATAAAAGCAGGTATATGTTCCCGCTTTGAATACCAGACTAAGAGTAATTAGTTGTCTGCTATTATCCAGAGGGTGCTAATACAGGAGGTGGCGTGGACTGAGCCAATTTGACACGACTAAGTTCACTTATTGAATTGAATCTGATATTGCAGTGATGAGAGTAAAAAATTTCCAGTGTTTGATAACAATTTTGAATATATTTCGAATATAATTTTAGTAGGTTACAGAAGTTTGAATTAAGAGTGATTTAAATTTTAGTTACAAAATTTTATGGGGCATTCCTTGCCAACTCAACAATTCATTGAAATTCACATTTTTTACATGGATCAAATTTTTTTGATACTGAATACCTAAGTTTCTAGCAGCGAAACGCAGAAATTTATTCTGGACTCTTTCAATTTTGACTAGATCAGAATAATATTGCGGTGACCAAATCACATTAAATTTTAGTAAATTACTTGCTTTTAATTTAAAAGTAATTAATTGCATTTCATTCCATGAGTTTTACATAATTTCCATAAAAAAATAGACAAATTATCATTATATTTTCTATGTGAGTAAGTGCTTATGTTAAAAAAATGTTCAAATTACCTTGTAAGAATTTGAATTATCTTTGAAAAAATGGAAGATTTTTAATGAATGCTCTTAGACTAATTGCAAAAATGATTTTACATAGAATTCAAGTTATTCAAGGTCATTATTTTTAATATTAAAACCATTTTATGTCCTTTTAAGTATTTTTAAGTATATTTCTTAATATTTTGAAGAATTTTTAAATATTTTGAACTATTTTGAAGAAGGTCTGAAGTATATGAAAGTAATTTTAAGTATTTTTAAACATTTTTAAGTATTTTTGAAAATTTTAAAGTAATTTTTAGTATTTTTAAATATTTTGAAGTAATTCTAAGTATTTATAAATATTGTGAAGTATTTTATTTGTTTATCATCTTACACGGGTATTAAAACCCTTTTTAATAAATACAGATTTTTAATAAATACAGATATAGGAGGTTGCAAAAACATAAACTCAAGCTGAGGGAGTATCATACAAAATACGGCGCAGTATTTTAAAGTATTTTAAGTATT
>WNHD01003305.1:0-12952 GCA_011057455.1 Ganaspis sp. Gsp50
GGTGTCTTGGTTTAAGACGTTTAGGAGGTCAACTTCGAAGACATTTTTTGCCGTCTTAACTTGCCGTCTTATTTGCTTTTTTTACATGCAAAAACGTCTTAAATTTAAGACGTTTAGAAGTCTAAGATGTTTAAACAATACGTCTAATTGATATAAGACGTTTCTAAATGTCTTAATGTCTTATTATAAGACGTTAAGAAGACACTTGTTTTTCCAGTGTACTCTCTAAATAAGTAAGATTTCACTCATTTCAAGTCAGAAGTCTTCCATGCACTTAAAATAAGTGAAATTTCACTTAAAAATAAGTAAATTTTATTCACGGAGAGAAAGATCTAGCTTTTGTAGCATGAAGCGGACCAATACCTTTATTGCATTCCCACTCTCATACTAATATAGTCAGAGCGCATGCAATTAAAGCATGAGTCCATCCTAAAATAGAGTGGGCTCAAACTAAAAGAGGATGCGGGCTTACCTTATTAGTATGAGAGTGGGGATGCGACAATAGTACGAGACCCTTTATGCTAGAATAGCTAGATATTTCTTTCCGTGTTTAATTTTAAAAGAAAATTCACTTATTTTAAGTGGGATTGAAGACTTTTGACATAAAATAAGCGGAATCTCACTTATTTGGATTTAGAGAGTATAGATTACGGATAAAGATAATAAAGAAAGATTTTGAATGAAAAAAGAAAACGAAGCATCGAGATTAAACAAAATGAATATTAGCCCCGAAAAGATAGAACAAAAATAAATGAAACCCGAGTGTTTGAATTTTTTTTTATTGAAGCAGCACTGCATTTACAGTTACACTAGGAGCAGTCGTGCTTGACTCGAGTCGTTTTTTGGATAAACAAAACTGCTTCGCCACAACGCTCAGCTGCAGAATTCAACAGCGGAGCTTAACCAATGCCGACGTTGGTTATGTGGACACCAGCTCGCCCCACGGTTCTGTTGGTGGATACTACATATAGATTATTGATTAGGCAATAACTCAAGGACTAGTTGGGATGCATATTACCATCATACCTTGCTCTACGTTCCAGCCAACGTGGATACGCAGTAGTTATGCTAATTAAAGGTTCCCTCTCTAACGGTAAATAGAACTTGGCTAAGTAAAGACAAACACACTTCCACTCACCACTAAACAATGTCATCATCTCATTTCAATTCCACAATCCTTTCTTTCCCCCAACTATCATCTCGCATTTTCCCTTTTCTCCAAACTTGTTTCATTTTCCCTTCCGTTCCTGCATCATTTGAATTAAAATCAAAATTCCTGACCCTTTATTTTAAGATTTTAGCGACTGATTTTAGATTAGATTTTAGCCAGATTTTAGCGACTGGGAAATTTGACCTCCAATTGGTAATCAATGACCCAAAGAAACCACGGAGTTAGAAACTGAAACTATTTGATGCACGAAATCCGAGCTTTCGGCAGCTTTCAGAGGCCCGAGGAATAGCTGGGAATTAATTCCTAATCTTTAAATTTATGAAAAAGGAAAAGTTTGAAAATATCTTTTGTGCGAGAGTAAGGTAAAATTACTTAAAAGTTTGTATAGCTTTTACGATTCGAGAAACCTTAACTTGGCAATATCTGGATGGGCTGTGGAACAGCCGGAAGGTTCAAACTTTTTTTTTCTATTGAACATTTTTTATCTCCCTTTATAGATATTTTCGATCAATTGTTTGACTCGTTTCAAAAATAGAAGCTCCGTTGGTCGGATTTCATTTTTCTCAGATTATCTACCAGAGTTCTATTTCGTTAATTTCAGGATTCAGCAAAAATGGACACGGGGAAAATTAAATTCATCACGGAGAAAATGCAATTCATAGAAAGTGCAATTCATTGAATTGAAAATGAATTGAAAATGAATTGAAAATGAATTGAAAATGAATTGAAAATGAATTAAAAATGAATTGAAAATGAATTGGAAATGAATTGAAAATGAATTGGAAATGAATTGGAAATGAATTGAAAATGCATTCATTGAAATTGCATTCATGGAAAATGTAATTCATAGAAAATGCAATCATACAGAAAATGCAATTCATCACAGAGAAAGTGAAATTATTAACAACAATTCTAGCTGGTTGTTTTTAAACAAACAATTAAAGTAAAAAAACAATCAATAAAACAACATCAACAGAATCAACATTAACAGACTTCAAGATTAACACACACGGAAAGAACTCTGTTAGTATTATTCCATTTAAACACGGAGAAAAATTGCAAATGAAATTTACCTGATTTAGTTAAGTAAAATCTACCTAACAATTCTGACATCACTTAGATAATATTTACTTAAGTTGTTAAGCATAATTTACCTAAAATATTAAGTGATATATTCTGACAAAAATAGTTAAGTATAATTTATCTAACCTATTAGGTAAAGTTCACTTAACTTTTTAAGCAAAATCTACTTAATTACTCGGGTAATTTTTACATAAGTATTTTAACTTAACTTTTTAAGTAATTTATACCTAAGTGTTAGGCTAATTTCGCTTGCGATTTTTCTCCGATTAGTATGATTTCGAGTAATTCTGCTACTGAGAATCTGATATCATTCTAGTGGCGATTAAATGGACTAATTCTATCAGATTTCTCCCCGTGCAGAATTGGAGATTAACAGACTTCAAGATTAATAGACTTCAAGATTAATAGACTTCAAGATTAACAGACTTCAAGATTAACAGATTTAAAGATTAACAGACTTCAAGGTTAACAGATTTCAAGATTAACAGATTTAAAGATTAACAGATTTCAACATCAACAGACTTCAACATCAGCAGAAAATGGTGGTTTATCCAAAAAAGCTGTAAACCTTTTCCGGAGCCTAAATTATGGAAAGCGGAGTGTAGATAATTATCTATTAGTGTAAAAATGAAAGAAGGAAATTTAGAAATTGTGAAATAATGATGAATATAGGAGGGTTTAGATACTCTAGAGATGGAAAGCCAGTATGAAGGAAACACGAGGCGATGGGTCTAACAGTACCTAGCCACCTTAGCGTACATGGAAGTAAGTAGAAATCGATACCAGGCTGCTATAGGTTTACCAAATGTCTACTAAATTGACCTCGGTGAATAGCGCAGTAAAAGTTCTTTGGGAAGACTTGAATTTTCGTTATCTTTCAGGCTGACCTATTTCTTACAAACAATTCGTACCACTCCTTCGACATGAGCTGAACAGGTGCTAAGCATAAAACGAACACTCCTATTCTCGTCTGAAATTTCTCATTTCATCCAAAAACAACTTTTACACAAATGTTCCAATACTTTTAAAAAGCATTTCAATATTAAGAACACTTCGCTTGTCAGTGCAAACCCACTTTTCCGTAGAAAAACAAAACAAAGCACTTTTCACTTTTTTAACAAAAAGCACTTTTTTTTAACCAAAAGCACTTTTTTTAACCAAAAGCACTTTTTAACCAAAAGCACTTTTTTAACCAAAAGCACTTTTTTATCGATGCATTTCAAGTCTTAAATTAAGACTATAAAAAGGGTACTTTTTTAAAAAGGGTCTCTTTAATAGACATCACTTTTCAATTAAACTGCGCATTTTAAAAAACAGTACTTTTTTCAAGCATGTTTTGAGAGCATTTTCCATAACGCATTTTCATGCGCGAGAGCACACTTCGAAATTTTGAAAGTGGCAACATTTCATTCAAAAAGCATTTTTCGAATTAAATGTTCAAAAATTTCAACAATTGCCCGAGTGTCAAAAATTGAATGCACATTTGCACGAATTTCAATTTTCTCTGATTTAGAATTCCTAAATTTTAAAATCTTTATTTCGCCCTTTGCGAATCTGCAGTTTCGCAATATTTATCATATTGCAAATATGGTAAATATCACGAAACTGCAGATTCGCAAATTTGAAACTAATATCGATCGAGGTCTTGGGAAGATATGCACGTAGGTATTATTTACAAGTCGGGGAATAGAAAGATTCTTATTCGATGTGCATGTTATTATTGTCGTTGGGTGGATGAAGTTGGGATTTTATAAACCAAAAGAACATTTGCAGACTCTAGAGAAATAAGGGAGAATTCAGTAGGGAGAGAAAGATGATGCAATGAATGATAGAGGAAGAATGACCGAGTATGAATCTACTTTTGAGACAAGAGCCTTTTTCCTATTTTACATTCTCCAGATCATTATAACGTCTTCCAATTGCAGCTTCTCGATGAACCTTAAAAATCGATCGATTGCTCAGAAATGAGTTTAAGCCGAAGCAAGACTGGAAATATAAATAGAAGTATATTCCTTCGAATCGAAACATCAAGTATTTATAATGAGCAGAGAATTTCTAATATCGAAAATCGCAATCCAGTCATTTGCAAATTCGTATGCATTTGTGTTTTATTAGTCAACCGTTGCTTTTTTGTAAAAAAAAAAATAACAACACCTGAAACTGACATAAGGCTGTAAAATTTGCTGATTTTCAATCATTTTGGTTCTATAAGATGTAAACGGATTAAAACTTTTTTTTTACTGTGTACAACTTTAGTTGTAGTTTAATGGTGGTAAGAGTTATTAATTGTAATAGTTATTAATTGTAAAAGTTATTAATTGTAAAGGTTATTAGTTGTAAAAGTTATTAATTGTAAAGGTTATTAGTTGTAAAAGTTATTAATTGTAAAAGTCATTAATTGCAAAGGTTATTAGTTATGAAAGTTATTAATTGCAAAAATAATATTTTCTAGTTATTTGTATTATTACACACCTCATAATAGAATGTTGTAAAAATGCTCTAGTTTCAGTAGAACATTTTTTCCAAGTCTAGGGAGTAAGTGATCTTGCATCTTCATAAAAAGGCGCATTTTCAATTCTAAAGGGAATCATTTCGCAGATGCTCAGTACAGCATAAATATACGTCAATATTATGAAAATACTAAATTGCGAAAATTGATTTATGAAAGAATGCACCGAGATCGCAATTTTATTCACAAAATTCCGAAAAATTCAGTGTTCGTATGGATCCCGTAATTCCCTAATTTTAATAAACTCGAATTATAAAAATATAATAAAAAAATATACTCGACTATAAAATCCAATTCAACATCGTTTCATCATCAATTTGGTGATCTAGTTTAAAATCTACTTTATTCAATGAGAACGACAATTACAATTGATTTTGATTCATTATTGTATATTATAGTTTGTAGTAAAAGGGCTTATGCCCGTTAATCTGTTAATAAAATAAAAATTGACTTTGGTTTGTTTTGTCCGTGTCCTTATTGGTCGTAATTTCAACATTAACAAAAATTGAGAGGACGTTAAACGAATATTAATAAAATAAAATTTGCCATTTCAAACTATTTGATCCCTATCTCAAAGGAAAAGATCAATTACCAAAGAATGGAACAAGAAAAAACGAAAAAAGAAGCTTCCGTGTTATCGAATTTTGTAGAAAAATTTCGAGATTAATAAAAATTAGAAAACGTAATTTCAAGGGTGTAAGAAAGTTATACGAGAGGATGCTGGAGGAGAAATTCCAAGCAGTGGTGCGACTCTTGGAACCACGTCGCAGCCAATGAAAGGACGACACAGCTGAGCCATTATTGGAAACTCGTTACATGCACGGGACCACCTTTACAAAGGATGTTCCACTGTACAGTGTGTTATACAAGTAGGTACGTACGAGATCACTCTGGGATATATAATGCCGAAGAGAAGAGTTTCATTCTTTTGGACGAAATGTCGCACCTTTGGATTCCAAGTTGAGCATTGATCGTCTTACTACTGTTTCGAACGTATCAAGCTGATAGAAATTCAATCTGTGTGTGTCCCGCACTTGAACCTTAAGCTCACACGAATCTCATTTAAAGAAGAGTAAAACCGTTTTATCTGAAAACTCCTTATTCAAAGAATCTTCCCTCTTTGAGGATTAATTGACTATACCTAAAGGCATTTTCCAAGATTTTGTGCAACACTGGAAGGAGGATAAATTTGCAAAGGACTCGAGAGATTTTATTTTAACACTTTGGTGGTTGATATGAATTTATAAACAAGTTGTGTTTCTTTTGAGATGCAGAAATTGGGTATAAAGTAATGTAGCTAAATGCGCTATTTTTTCATTAGTAGCTATTATATTGTTTTGAAAATGGAATAGTTACACAAAATTGTATAAGTTTCACAAAATTGTATCTGTTTTACAAAATTGTATCTGTTTTACAAAACTGTATGTGTTTCACAAAATTGTATGTGTTTCACAAAATTGTATCTGTTTCACAAAATTGTATATGTTTCACAAAATTGTATCTGTTTCACAAAATTGTAAGTAGTTATACGAAATTGTATAGGTACAGTATATAAAATTTTTGCGCGAAAAATGTGTGATAAACTATCAGATAATAAATGAGTGTTAATAATTATTAAAATCGCCTCTTTTATTATTCGAATTTTTTATTACTCGAGTGATTATTTTATATATAATATAATTAATATTGTGTTGTATCATCAACATACAATTTTGTATTATCATCATAAAATTGTATATCATAATCATCATCATAAGAAATTGGCATAAAAATCAGTCAGCGAAGATACCTGTTCTGCGTCTAAAATTGCGGCATCGAAATAAATCATCAAACGAAATCAATTATTTAATTAGGTTAATCAACTCTGCTCGATTGATCATTCCTGACTGAACCTTTTTAAAAAAATCTTTCACGAACAATATTAATATTCAATATTAATACAATAATCATTAATGATTTTTCGTTTTCGTGTAAAAGCAAACTAAAAATGTCGATGGAGATTTTATCCAAACATTCGGATTAAAAATTCAATTTGAGGGTCAATGGACTTGATTGAGAATGAACATTTAGAGATTTCGAAATCCAGGAATATGTCTCTTTTATTATAAATTCATCAAGGTGCCAATTAATGTAACGATAAACAAGAATTTACACTTTATGCCAAAAAATCAGAGGATTTTAATAGAAAAAACAAAAACATTATGAAAAAACAAAACATTAATTAAGGAAAAAAATAATTTTAAGGAAAAATAGTCATTAATATCCAAGTACTACTGTTTGATTTTCGGTTAATAAAAATAAAAGGATGCGAAGTAAAAATAAGTAATAAATAAATCAGTGATTAATCAAAAAAACTCAACAAAAAAAATCCATAAATCAGAGATTAATAAAGAACATGATTCATAAATCAGTGATTAATAAAAAGCATCATTCATAAATCAGTGATTAATAAAAAACATGATTTATAAACCAGTGATTAACAAAACAATGTTTCCCTAAAGGAAGCAAAAGTGATTTACAGAAAAAAGTGAGTCACAAAAAAGTAATTCATTAAAAAGTGATTCAAAGAAACTGAATCATAAAACAGTAATTAATAAAATATGATTGATAATACAGTGATTAATAAAAATATTGAAAATACGAATAATAAAAAGTGATTAATAAAAATATTAATAAAAACGTGATTAACAAAAACACGATTAATAAAAAATATGTTTGATAAAAAAGTGATAATTAAAAATACGTGTAATAAAACAGTGAAAATTGAAAATGTAATTATTAAGAAAGTGGCAATTAAAAATTTAAAATATGATGAATAAAAAAAGGATGATTGACATACAATGACGTATTCAGGAATTTATAAAAAATCCGATCGAGAAGTGTGACACTTTTAAAGTATTTAAAATAACGGTCTCAAAAGAGAATTTAAATAAGAATTAATTTTCCTCAAGTGAAAATAATTTTTCACCTTTTTTTCATTTCTGTCTTTAATATTAAGCGAATTGAGAACATTTTCCATTAATTTTTAAGACACCTTTATTGAATTTTAACGACAAGTGACTAAAATAAAAAAAGTACCCTCTAGCATAACTTTATCCATTTCATTTAATGCAATAGTCAGCGTAGTTAGAGAAAAAAAATACCACAAGAACACAAAATGTTAAATTTCTGGCATTTCTTCCATATTTTGTAAAACATCTTTCAGTCGAGATAATTCTATTATATATAAATTGTATTATTTATTATTTACGAAAAAAGATATATGAAAATTTCGAATACATTAATCAATATATTAATTAAATCTATTACATAAAGTGAAAGCGCTAAATATGAAGAAATCTATTTTAGGTTTCAAAGTGTCTCAGATCGATTAGAGTTTTTTTTAACATCTTCAATTTCTTGACTGGTACGAATTCTGCTAGGCAACCGCGAAATAAGTATAAAACACGAAGACACTTAAGAGTCTAGAAAGACTTTAAAAACATTTTTCAGTCACCTTACTTTGAACATGCTCCTCACCCTTCCCTTTTCTTATCTCGTTTCGCGAACTATCTGTTATCCAAAGAAGAAACGACACTTCATTATCGAAAAATTGATCCTATTAAGCAGAAACTTGAGCCAATTGCCAAACTTTCTGCGCTCCTTTTGTTCATTCTCACGCCTCATGTATGGATACTTTTGTCACCGATAGTCTCGTACAATCTAGACACTTCCGAATCGTTAATTTATTTTTTAAAAAACTGTTTTAAAGTGAAAAAGATGCTTTTTAGGTTCAAAATTGCTTTTTAAAAAATTCTTTTTTATATTTATTTATTGTATTCAATCTTGCATACATAAATGCACACAAAAGGGCTAATTTTAATTTTTGTAAAAAATACAATAGTTTTCTTTTATTTATTGACGATTTCCTGCCACGTTCCATTTATTTAAATAAATGCATCAAATGAAATTAATTGAAAATCTGATATTTCAATTTATTTCTCTACGTTTTTGTTATTGTGATAAATAATATTCTCAAAGATTCTTAACGGATTTAGTTCTCTTTTAAGAAAATATAGTAAGTATTATTTGGATTTGTTTCATTGTTCAAGAAGAAAATATAAAGCTCGCCACGAGGAGTTTATTGGTGACAAGAGATAAAAAAAAGAGAAAGAAAAGAAAAACGAAAGAAGAAAAGAAGAAAAGAAGAAAGATGACAAAAAAGGAGAAATGAAGGCAGAAGAAAAAAACGCAGAAGAGAACGAAAGGAAAAAGCTCGGAAAAAAGGACAAAAGAAAAAAGAACGAAGGAAAAAAGAAGGGAAAACAACAGAAAGGAAATGAAAAAAGAAAGCAAAAAAGGAAGAAAGAAAGAAAAGAAGACCAGAAAAAAGACAATAACACAAAGAAATCTTTTCTCAGGAATATACTACAAGTTTACGGGGCAAATTTTTCCGCAGAATATTGCGGTGGATATGAACTTTTAATGGAAAATGTGTTTTAACAATCTTTGCAAAATTTCTTGATGGATTTACATTAAAAGATGATAATTTGGCATCAAACGCTCAAAGTATAAAATAGCAATTAAATTTGCGAGAGGAAGTAATTAATACTTTGGGTATTTTACTATAAAATTGCAATATTTTTCCCTTATTTCACGGAAAAACGAAAAGCTTGAAGATATTCCTGAAATCGCCCGCAGCGAAATACCTGACATCTCATCGATAATCTTTATAGAATTTATATTAAAACAGTGTACAATAACAGACAACATTCCTTTCAATATAACAAAAAAAAATTCTACTCAACTCTTTCATATTTTATCAAGGCATGAATTTAATTTTATATAACAGCAAAATAGTAAACATATTTTTTCCGTATTTCATTTTACAAGTTGCTTTAAATTTGCAAAAAAATTACATTACAATTTTCTATTAAGAATTATACGCGAGATTATACGAGCGTAATAAAATACATAGAATTATTATGAAAATAATAATTAAGTAATAAAAGATTGTAGAATTATAAAGCGATAAAAAAATTTCCTCAACAAAATTTTTAGTGCAATTAAAACAACTAAGTTAACATTTATTTTACTTAAAAGGGTTCATCAGTTCGTGTAGTATTAATAAGTAAATAATAAATAAATGACAAATAAATAAATAACAAAGAAAATAAATAATGGATAAATAATCAATAAATAATAAATAAACAATAAATAAATAAATAATAAATAAACAATAAATAAATAATAAATAAACAATAAATAAATACTAAATAAACAATAAATAAATAATAAATAAACAATAAATAAATAAATAATAAATAAACAATAAATAAATACTAAATAAACAATAAATAAATAAACAATAAACAAACAATAAATAAATAATAAATAAACAATAAATAAATGAATAATAAATAAACATTGAATTAGATAAATAAATTTTAAACTAAATACGAATACAAACGTAAAAAATAATAAATATACGAATAATACAATAAATAACGGAATATTAGATTTCAGAGTTATCAAGTTGATGACAAATTGCATTTCACTGTATTCTGAAATCAAGTATGATCCAAAATCAACGATAATCTTTTTGTTAAACTGACTGTAATATTCTTATTAAATCAGCTATAATCCCAATGAACAAATAAATAGGGGATGAATCACACTTCCCTTGCCCTATTACGAGCAGAGGGTTGAAATGACAAAGTGGTGAAGTGTCTAAAAGCTACCATCGTATAATTCATTCTACACCCTTAGCATTAGAAAAACCTTCATCGTTAAAAAATAAATTTTTTTCGTATTATTTTAAATTTCATTATTTTATTCCTCTATTTTAAACAACCTGTTTCTAAACACAAAATCTTCCTTTATGCGTGAAAATGTACAGCTAGTGGCAGTTCGAATTAACACACTTGAATAATGCGCATGCGCATTTCAAATTGAATCCAAGCATACCTAACCTCAAACTTTAGCTAGTATATCTACTCCGCATTATATACTCAAGTACTTTGGTAATTATTTCCATCAAAGGATGTCGTTTGATGATAGCTTCTAATAAATTCGAAACGTCTCTAAACTGACATATACAACATAACCTAGCTTTTCAACCGAGACAAGATATCCATCTTTACATAAAATATTTAAATAAAGCATAAAACATTTACATAAAACATACATAAATCTTTACTCAATAAATAAAGTATTTAATAAAAAATAATTTAATAAAAATAATTAATATTAATATATATACTGAATGTATGAAAATTTAATTTAATATTTAATAATTTAATAAATATTAAATCTTTACATGATTATTTCTCAAGTCAAAATTAAGTAAATTTTTCTGAACCATATAAAGTAAACACTTGTGTTTTTCAATGTTTCTTTCTTAATTTCTATTTTTCTCCACGAAGGGATTTATTCAACCGTTTACTTGGTTAACGTTACCAATTCTTTCTTCGACCCACATACAGCTCAGAAAGTTGCAAACTTCAAGTATTGTAAGAAATGTGAAGAGTTATTACGATTGAAAAGCGTAAATTGTGTCACAGCAAAGCGAACTGAGCATCTACTGGGAACTTTAATTAGGTGCGCTTTTGCGCTATGGGAAATCGCGAGGTATACAAATTGATGTCTAGCTATGTAAGCGCTGCCTATTGCTTATATAACAGCCATCCACACTTTACCACCCCTCCAGTGGATGGAAAATAAGGTAAAAGCGGTGCTGCGCAAGAGGAAAGAGACACCCGGAGGAACAATAGAGCATGAGAGAGAAGCAAGATAAAAAGAGAAAGGAGCAGCAAAAATACAAACAGAAAGGAGGAGAGGTAGAGAGAGAGTGTGAGAGAGAGAGAGAGAGAGAGAGAGAGAGAGAGAGAAAAACAGAAAGAAATAGAAAGAGAAATAGAGAAACAAATAGAAAGAGAAATAGAAAGAGAAGCAGCAAGAGAAACAAAAAGAGAAATGGAGAGAAAATACAAAGAGAAGCACCCTTAAGAAAATTTATGACAGAAAGTTGATGACAAGTCTTTAATATTTTTCTGTCATTTTTTGTAATCTTTTCACGACGAAAGAGAATGACAGAAAAAATTACACGCAAATGACATACAAAATGACACAAACAATGCTACGAAAATTACAGGAAAATGACACGAAAATGGTAGGAAAATGACAGAAAAAATGCTACGAAAATGACAGGAAAATGACGTGAAACTTGTAGGAAAATGAAAGAAAAAATTACACAAAAATAAGAGAAGCATTGTTTTTCCATCATTTTTTCTTTTATTTATTTATTTAAAAAACAAACAACTGTCAGGAATTATCTTCAAGTTTTAGTAGACGATCTGACTCTTTACATAAAATAATTTCGGCTTCTAAATTGCGAGAAATGTAACGTGACTGCTCCACCTTGCGACGCTGAGCTGAACTAAAATGTAGAACTTTCGTTTGCTAAACGCGGGAATATTTGAAAATGTTAAAATACCATTTTAAGAAAAAGTATGAAAATCAAATAAGAATTGATGAATTAATCAAGTAGCCAATTGCTATCTGTTTCATAATTTTATTGTTTCTTGATTTTTATACTTTTCCTAAAATATTCTATGACATTTTCAAATATTCCCGCGTATAGGATACGAAAGCTCTGGACTCTAGTTCAACTCAGCGCCGCAAGGTAGAGCAATCGCATTGCATTTCTCGCAACTCAGAAGTCGATTTTTTTTCATGTAAAGAGTCACCTCGTCTGCTATCAATTTCCTGGCGGTCTGCTCGTTAAATTAATAAATAAATGATAGAAAAAATGACAGACTAATGACAAAAAATATTTTTCTATCATTTTATGTCACTTTTTCTGTCATTTTTATGTCATTTTTCTGTCATTTTTATGTCATTTTTTCTGTCATTTTTATGTCACTTTGTCTGTCATTTTCATGGCATTTTTTCTGTCATTTTGATGTCACTTTTTCTGTCATTTTCATGGCATTTTTTCTATTATTTTCATGTCACTTTTCTGTCATTTTCATGGCAGTTTTTCTATCATTTTCGTGTACCTTTTTTCTGTCATTTTCTGTCGTTTCGAAAAGATCACAAGAAGAAAATGACTAATAGTACATTATGCACCGAGGAGGTAAAGCGGGTGATTCTCGGCCGAGCTTGATGTTTGCGGTACGAGGCGTAGCCGAGTACTGTAAACAAGCGAG
>WNHD01003306.1:0-12952 GCA_011057455.1 Ganaspis sp. Gsp50
TAATACTTTACAAAAACATATTTTAGGGTCTAAGGTGTCGGAAAATCTAAAAAAAAAAATTAATTTTTTGAAAATCATAAAGTGTACTAGTACCTTAAAATAGCGTCAATTTAATTAAATCCGGTAAAGTCTGTTTTAATGACCAAATATTCTAAATATTATTGGATTTTACAATTTTAATGTAAAGTGATAAAAAAAATGTTATCAACTTACCATCTTCGCGTTCGTCTTTCCACTGCCCATCGGCTTCGAAGTCAAGCTGTTCGTTTTCCTCAGCCAAGCTCTCAGGAGCGATTTTCTCCTCCCGCTCGATTTTCTCACTGACAGTATTCTGCGGCTGCTCAACTACTTGTTCCGTTTTCTTCTGTGTTTGTTCGCGTTCGGCATCATCGTCCATGCTTTCTAAATCCGAAACATCGGACAAATCTTCCCCGTGTGTAATGGGCGCAGGCTTTGATTTAAGCGCCGACTGCGACCCTTCATCCATATCGCCATCAGAAATCTGTTCGCCATCAATTTCGTTGTAGCAGTTTCTTTTGTCCTCTGGAGAATGTGGTGGCGAGCGTTTGCCAGAGTGTCTGTCCACTCTTGGAGATTTCGGTGACTTCGGAGTGTTTCTTCCCGACTCTGGAGACTTTACAGAACCATGCTTGTACCTCGGAGAAGGAGACCTCGGCGATCGTGGATATGCCGGAGATCTTGGCGACCTCGGACTCTTCGGCGAACTAGGTCTTGATTCACTACGACTATCTCGTGGCGTCTTGGGTGAATGACCTTCATAAGCAGGAGAAGCAGGTCCGGAAACTCCGCGATGAGGAGAAGTTGGTGAAGCTGGCCCCGAAGCCATTCGAGGAGACTTTGGCGACATAGGTCCCATTCGTTCAAATCTACAGTTAACCGGAGACTGCGGTGAGCCGGACCTCGGTCTCGAAAAGCTGCGGTTAGAGCCCTGTCTAGGCGAACTTGGCGACGCTGGTTGAGAACTGTGATTTGAACCTGGCCGTGATGGAGAGCTTCGATTCCGAGAAGAACTGCGGTTTGATCTATTATGAGAAGAACTCCTGTTTGATCTATTACGCGAGGAACTCCTGTTCGATCTGTTCCGAGAAGAACTTCGGTTAGATCTGTTCCGTGGAGAACTTCGGTTAGATCTATTCCGAGAAGAACTTCGGTTAGATCTGTTCCGAGAGGAACTTCGATTAGATCTGTTCCGAGAGGAACTTTGATTAGATCTGTTCCGAGAGGAACTTCGATTTGATCTGTCCCGAGAAGAACTTCGGTTTGTTCTGTGAAGAGAGGAACTTAGGTTCGATCTATGCCGAGACGAACTTTGGATTGATCTAACATGAGTAGCACTTCGGTTTACTCTTGATTTAGGAGAACCTGGTTCAGGGGAACCTGGAATCGACATTGGTTCAGGTGAACCTGGATTTGACCTTGGCTCAGGTGAACGTGGATTCGCTCTTGGTTGAGGAGAGCCTGGAATCGACATTGGTTCAGGCGAACCTGGATTAGATCTTACAGGAGAACTGTGATTAGATTGTGGCGACTCGGAACGTTGTTTGTAACGGTACGCTTTCGGAGATGGCGAACGTGATTTTTGAGAGCTTCTGCTGGACGCTGGTGATTTGCTTACAGATCTGGCGGATTTCGGCGAAGATATACCAGATTTTGGCGAAGACCTGCCAGATTTTGGTGACGATTTACCAGATTTTGGCGTATTTCTGCCAGACTTGAGGGAGGATCTGTCAGATTTTTGCGAAGATCTGTCAGATTTTGGTGAAGATCTGTCAGATTTTGGTGAAGATCTGGCAGATTTTGGCGAAGATGGGCCATCGTAAGCGGGTGATTTAAGAGCAGATGATGCATTTGGTGATCTGGATTCCCGACGAGATGGAGAATCAGGTGATCTAGGGTTGAAAGTTGGTGTCGGTGGCGATAAAATGGGAGAGCGTCGTGGAGATTGAGATGCAGGTGTGTCAGGTGAAGCACTTCTGCGACGTTCCTCGTATTCCTCAGAAGACGAACTCTCAGAACCGGAGTCCGACATGTCGCTTAGCCTGTGAACAATTTGAAAAATTAGAATAATTATAAAGTAAAAAGCATTTATATTGTAAATCTTCTGAACGATGATTTAGGATATTTTCCCATTTAGGGACAACATGATAACTTAAGGACTAGATGATTTCATTAAATTTAAAAAAATCTTGCGCTAACTAGCTATTGCTTGAAGAAAATTTCGATTTATTTGAAGAAATTTGGATTTAAGGCTCACAGCTATTTTTGTTTCAAGATTTTTTTATAGCAAGTTTTTTAAAGCTAGAAACTTGAACAAAATAAAATTATAATTGATGAAATAATTGTAAACAAATGTAGAAATATCCAGTTCAATTGCTTTCCTGTCTTTCAAAATTTGTTTAAATCTCTTTGTTTATTTTTTAAAAAACAAAACAATTATTAGTTTAAAATGCTTAGACATCGTTGAAGTCAGAATGTATTTCTAAACTGTTTATATGTTATAGAAGCTCCAGGTGTTTAATTTACGATTAAGTGCAAGAGAAACGAAAAATTTAATTGATTTTAAATTAAAAATATCTAGTATTAAATAATTTTACATTTTACTTCTCAGAAAAGATATCTAGTTTTCCTCGGGGCATTTCCACGAAAGAAGTGATTTTTCAGTGATGAGAGATAATTCTTTTAAAATGTCAATCTAATGAATTCACTTACGTACTTTGTATTTTTGCATGGTAGTAAGTGACAGTGATAATTAGTGTTTTATAAAAAAGAATGTTTCTAAGGTTTTAAAATGACAGGAGTATGCTCACCTATTTATGGAAATGTCCAATTCATTTTATACTTTGTTGATTAATTTTCTATAATGCGACGGAGTTTTTTTTAATTAGGAAATAGGGAAATGCTGTGAGACCTGGTGACCTACCAGTGTAGCGCTTTAAGCTACATCAGTAGCATCGCAGGGCTTACCTGGATCGAAAAGAGCCCATGCGGTAATCGCTCTTGCAGGTGCAACGCGCGCGATCCATGTCGTGTGAGACATTTTATAGCACATCGGAAACTTTGATTTACTTTTGATACTTTATACTTTAACTGTACTTTTTACTTTTTAACTATACTTTTCACAGATTAAATGTAGACTTTTTTTAGGGCTTACTACACGAACTGTTTACTTTTTTTCAACTTGAACACAACACAAACTAAGAAAAACTTTTATACTGCGAACTGTTTGTACGTCACTAGGTTCTAGACCAAGCGAATTTTCAACCTGAAAGAATGGGTATTTGGCAGTGTAGGAAAGTTTATTGGATGACAAAGGGATGTAAATTAAATTAAGGAGACTACAGGAAATGAGAAAATAATATAATGGAATTATAGTGCTTATTGCTGATAATAAAACAAAAGAAAAGAGACTGTAATAAAGTTGCAGCAATTATAGTCGCTTTTCAAATTCAGATGAGTTTCTTTACTGTATTTAAGTTTCTTTCAATCGTTTTAACATCAAATATGTTTAATATAAATGTGTAATATCATACAAATGAATAAATTTATTGAAAGTTTGACATTTTTGAAACTTGAGCGTACTTTTTTTGTGAAATTAGAATCATTGACCTTGAAATTACAGCTATTGAGAGAAAATTCTGTGAATCCATTGCATTACACTATTTAATTGATTACGTCACTTTGTAATTATAATCAACTGTAATATAATTACCATAACATGTAATTATAATTATCAGTATGTTACAAAATTATAATTACATATAAGTAATTGCAAATATGCAAGTTCATGATGCAGCGTAAATTGCTGCAACTGATACTGTCTACAATTGAAATTAACTGACGTTTTCATTGAACGCGTCTATTCTATTTATGAAATTTTAAGTGGGTTATTCTTGGGACCTTACCTTGGTCGCACTTAGGGCCTTTTGTAGTTCAAGGCTCCAAAATAAGGGCGGCCGGCGTCACCCAGGAGGTATAAAAACCCGACCTGTCCGAGCTTCGCGAAATTCGCGTTAGAAAATGTATCGTCGCAATCCTTGATTTATTTCAATCTACTGAGTAAATCAAAAGAATTCGATGTCTTCCTTCTTCTTCTACAATTTCAGCACCTCTCAAAATCAATCACGTTTTTTAACACCATTTAGAACCTTCTTCATATTACAAAAAGTATTAATTGGTCCTCTTGCGACAATGTCGCTTATTGCATACTACCTTAAATCTTTTTTTCAAGCCGCATATTCATGAATGAATCGTGGACCAATGAAAACTCTGGAAGTTTCATAACTTCTCCACTTCAGCCAATCAAAATTGAGTATTTTGCTCTCACGAAATAATGCATCATAAAAATCCTCTAGTAAAAAAAATCCTAAAGGAATATAAATAAATAAACATTTCACAAAAAATGTTTTCAAAAATTTTATTTTTATTATCTATTTGAAAATTGATCATTTCTATAATTTCAATTAGGTTTGATATATAGGATATAACCTCAAACTCGGTTGCGTCGTCGTCAGTGATGTCAGTGATTTTGAGGTTAAATTTGCCTATTCTTTTTTAAACAGTAAATTTTTATTGTATATATAATATTTTTAAAAATGAATGTAATGGGATCAGAAATTATTAAATTTCTCAAAACAGCGGGATGTTGCCCGAGATGTTGTTTACGTTTCGTAGGCTCAAGAAATATAGATTATTATCAAGATCCCTTATTAGCTTTGCAAAAGGTATCACTTTTTTTAACTCAAAATGATAAATTAAATGTCAATTAATTTGACATATTAATTAACCATCGAGTGATAAATTCAATAATTTACTATATTATTATTTGTTTCCGCAGTTGCAATGTTGGAATGAAACTGATGCTGTAAATACTCCTTGTATAGTATGTTTAGGTATTTTACAAAACGAATTACTGGAAACTTCAATTCAAAAGGTAACACTCATAAAATTTTTAAATTATATTACAAATCTACAATTTTATACAACTTAATTATGATAAACTTTTAAGACAGCGGACGAAGTTATTAGAGGAAAATACGACTGTGAGACGTTTACTATAGCACTAACTATTCCAGTCACAATTATAGTTAGAGAACGTTCTTTGCGAATTCATACCACACAGTCGTTAAAATTGCCAGAAGATGTTTTGGTAGATTTTAAATCTAATATACAAAGCGTCAAAGAAGTTTGGAAGTTGGTGGCTGTACCGAAAATTGAGGAATTAACGAATAAGATCGGAGAACCTGCAAGAATTACTGCCTCTTTTCTTGTAGATATATTTTTTTCACATTCTCGTGATGAAGATGAATGTCTTGATTTGTGAGTTTTCTTTTTTATTTGTAAAAGTTTAGATAAAGTTCCCTTTTCTCTTAATCGTCTTTAAAATTAATTAAAATTTTATTGTTTAGATTGAAGAAGTGCAACAATGAAAGAAAACAATCGAATTCAAGAAAGAGGCATCATGAAAGTAGTTATAGTAGAAAAAATATTGAGGCTACTTTGGATTCTTTAAGGGATGATCGATTTGAAGAATGTTGCACAATTCCACCAAATTCTGTAGAAACGTTTGCGACGATTGATAAAGTTAACTGTGCTCATAGTAGCCTTTTTATAGGGGGTCTGTTTTATTTTCTTAAATTAAAATTTCATGGTTAACATTCGTCTTACTCAAAATTTATTTTTAATTTGTGTTTCAGGAAGATATAATAAACTTTCGAGAAACTTGTGTCAAACACCTTGGTTCATCAATGGTGAGAAAAAAATGGAAACGTCGCTTCAGGAAATCCTCTGTGATCCGATATTAAAATACGTCCAAGCTGACTGTAAATACTTATTCTCAAAATATTGTAATTTAAATGTTTCGAAATCATTCTTTTATCTAAACACTAAATTTTCTATTTACAGCAATGAAATTTCTTTCCTCTGGACGAGAGGATGTAGATGTGAGAACATTAAACAATGGTAGACCTTTTGCGGTTGAGTTAATTAATCCTAGATTAACAAAGTTTGAAAAAGGATTTACAGAATTGGTTCAGGAGATAAATCAAAGTTCCGAAGTCGTTAAAATTACAGGCGACTTGAAACTTCTTTCCAAGTAAGAAAAATAGAAATCCAATTTTAAAACCACATTTTACAAGCACATTAAAAAATTATTAAAATTTTCTTCATTTTTAGACTGGATTTGAAGAAGCTGAAAGAAGGAGAGAACGAAAAGACGAAAAATTATCGAGCATTGTGCATTTTTAAACCAAAACCCAATTCTCGTGATTTAATCAATCAATTAAATGATTCAAAAAAATTGAAAATTGTACAAAAAACACCAGTCAGAGTTTTGCATAGACGTCCACTCGCTTCTCGAATTCGAATTATACATTCCATACGAGCTCGTCTTCCAAAACCAGAGGAGTTTTCTGCATTTCCAGAAAAATTGAAGAATCTCGAACCAAACGAACTCTTTATTCTTGATTTGAAAACACAAGCTGGAACTTATGTGAAAGAATTTGTACATGGAGATTTTGGAAGAACTGTTCCAAATTTGTGCAGCCTTCTTCAAACAGAAGTGGATATAATCGCATTGGACGTGACGGGAATTAATTTGAATTGGCCTTAATTGTAATTACAAATTGTGACTTAAATTCTCAGGGTAAATAACAATAGTTTGTTTTATTTTAAGTAATTTTATTTCTTTTTCATAATTCCTTTTGTATAGATAATTCATTGATACAGAATTTTTTTTAGTACTTAAGTAAACATGCATGTATAAAATAACATAATTTATTGAACAGTATTTATTTCGTATAAAATAATAGATTAGCCAAAGAATATTTATAAAATATTTTGAGAATTAAACAATTTGTTATTAAATAGTAATTAAAATGGCTTCATTTTAGTATAAAATGTAAAAATGTCTTTGTATGAATTTATTTAGAAATGTACAAATCAGGCATTCTGGGTTTCTGTAATCTAGACAATTTTGTAATAACTTTCAATGATCAAATAGTTAAATTTCAAAAAGTTACAGTTTGATTTTAATTAAACTGATATTTAATTTGATTTTAATTAAGTTGATGTTCAGTTTGATTTTAATTAAGTTGATATTCAATTTGGTATTTAAAGAAAATTGTACATCTCTAATTTTCATACATTTAAAATATTAACATGGTTCATTCTTTACTGTTTCACATAAAACGTGAATCTAAAAAAATATTCTAAGAAAGCAAAATTAAAAACATAAATTAAAAACAATGATCACAATAGCGTAGAAAGTTCAACTTTCTTTACAATTACATTATAAATATTTAAGATTCTCTTTACAGTGTTTCATATGAAGATAAAAAAATATCCATGTTTCAAATTAACACAACTTTTTTATACTCTTCACTTTGTTTAACTTTTCCTTTTGTTCATTACAATATTCATTGTTGCTGAAAAACCAAATTCTATCACAAAAATAACAAAAGAATGACTGATACAATCTTCATTATGACAATGATTAACATAATTCTGAAAACATTGATTTTCGTAACAATTTACAACATTGAATACAATCCATTAAAAATCCATTAATGTATAAAATTCATTAAATTTCCTTAAAATCTATCATATAAAGTTAACAAAATCACTATACTTATAAAAATAACAATGCTTATTGAAGTCTAACAATTTCATACAGTTTACACTTCAATTAAATTGGAAGTCTACCACTCAATTAAATTGGGCATGCATTTTTATAATTTTATTCTTCTAATCAAATCAATTTAAATTGCATTTAAATGATCAATGTAATAAGAACAAATTTCCAATCCGAAATATCGATTAAACTGATTTAAATTACATTTAAATCACCAGGTTTCATGCAAAAATATTTTCAATCAGAAATGTTTTACCTTAAACACCCACGATCCAGTTTCAGGTCGGTATTCCAAAAAAGCAGTATTATGCTTTTCAGAAATACGTACGAGCTTCTCCACGTAATTCAATTCTTCAAGACGTTTCGCATCAGTAATTGGCGCCTTTTGTGATTCATCTCGTGGCCAAATACGATGCAAAGTAATCTGAGCTTCCCGATTCAAGCCTTGTCCAATGGGTGGCTTTTTATCATCATCTGGATAAATGATGACTTCCTTGTGTTTAAATTGTACTATTTCATCCAAATTTAATCCAAAAACATCACACGATTCCGGGTAGAAAACTTGGCCGTATCCTTTTCGACCAATAGTGAAATGAGGAACAATGCATGTACCATCACGAACATATTGCTCCAGTTGTTCCAAAGAAGGTATTGTATAATAATCACTTCTCTCAAGTTTAATTTGCGCTAAATTTCCAATTCTCTTTGACAATTGTGCAGCTTCGGCAAACCTTTGCGACGAATCTTTTTTATATGAAACCGAAACTTGTTGAATTGAGACGAAACCTTCTTCAGTTAAATCTAAATCTTCTTGAATTGAATCTGTAACTTTTTGAATTGAAACAAAACCTTGAATTAGATCTGATTCTTCTTCGATTAGATCCGTTTCTTCTTGGATTAGACCCGTTTCTTCTTGGATTAGATCTGATCCTTCTTGGACTAGATCTGATCCTTCTTGGATTAGATCTGATCTTTCTTGGATTAGATCTGGTCTTTCTTGGATTAGTAATGATCCTTCTTGCATTGAATCGGAATCTTGAGCGAAACCTGAATCTTGAATTGAACTTGAATCTTGAATTGAATCTGAATCTTCAATTAAATCTGCACTTAATCTAAATGATTTTGAAGAACCAACAATTGATGAGTTAATCAAAGGCGAATCTATTTGATCTTTGTTTGTCAAACTAGGTCTCAATTCTATAATAGTATTATCAAGAGTTTCAGATTCTATAAACGATGATTGTTCGTCATTTCCTTGAGATCTATTTCGTTTCATTGAAGTTTTGAGCCACGATGTGGAGGATCTTGAATCACTGTCATCAACGGACTGGTCTTGATTATCAATAAATGAACTGGATTGACTTCCTTTATCCATAAATGAATTGGATTGATTTTCTTTATCCATGAATGAACTGGACTGATTTTCTTCATCTATTGATGATCTAAATACATTTTCTTTATCCATTAATGATCTGGATAGACTTTCTTCACCCATCAATGATCTGGATAGATTTTCTTTATCCATTGATGATCTGGATTGATTTTCTCTATCCATTGAAGAACTGGGTAGATTTTCTTTATCCATTGACGATCTGGATTGATTTTCTCTATCCACTGTTCTGGATGTTTCTCTACCCATCAATGAGCTTGATTGATTTTCTTTTGATTGATTTTCTCTACCCATCAATGAATTAGACTGATTCTCCGTATCCATCAGTGCATTAGATTGATTCTCTTTGTCCACATTCCCAGACTCCTCAAACAAACCCATTTTATGTGCACTTTCAGATTTAGAAGTGTTAGGCTTTGCACGCAAAACTAGACGTTTTGCACTAGGACGGATGTGAAAAATTTCTACGAAAGTAGTTTCCTCTTCGAAGCCATCGAATAGCATTTTATGAGTTGATCGAGAAGTAGCAATTTTCGGTTTTATTCTTGAAGAATTATTAGTCGAGATTTTATACTGACTGCTTCTTGTCCCTCTGTTCAGGTTGATCATCTTTTCGAGTGTTTCGGCTTTTCGAGCAGATGGCAAATTTCTCAGCAGAGGAGAATCTCCGAAAGGTGTTGCAGCCATGGCCAAAATCTGTTCATGCGAGGGAAATGATTTTGCTGTTTCGTTCATCACGGATGTGCTAGATTGATTTGCAAACGAATTTCCAGGATTTTGTTGATTAAAAACAGAAGACTGTCGAGGAGCTTCAGTCCAACCAAGATCTTTGAAAGGATTCTCGTTTGGTCTTGTACCAGGGAAAAGTAATTGATAATTATTTCCAGGGGGATTGAATCCTGAGGGTTTTCTGAATGATGAATTCATTGTGGAGGAGGTTGTTGGCCATGTAAACAAAGGTTTGTTTTGATTGAACGAATTGGTGGTAGATTGTGTCACTTTGAATGGTGAAGTTTGTGAAACTGCAGAAGGAAAAGTCGTTGTGGACACATTGAAAGGTTTATTGAAAAAACTGGATTGATTAGTCGTTGTGGGCACTGAAAAACCAGTGAGTGGTTTGTTAAAAAAACTGGATTGATTGGTAGTAGGCACAGTGAATCCTGTAAGAGGTTTGTTGAAAAAACTAGTAGTTCCGGTTTGATTGTTGAATGTGAAACTTGCCAAATTTGGTGCATTAGATGTGGAAGCTTCAGAAAGTTGATTTGGTATTCCAAATGGTACTACTGATTGGGGTCCTTTTCTACCAACCTTGTAGTCTTCAAATCGCAGTTCTTCTAAGGATTTATTTTTATATTCTTGCATAGTAGTGATGCAATGGTTACGAGTCTGTACGGTATAATTCAATCCTTTGTTAATCGTTGTATCAATTCCTGCTACTGGAGAAAATTTTGTTGTCGTACCATCCATAGGATGAGAATTAAAACCTTGTGTGGTGGATGAGAATAAACTGGGAGTTTGATTTGTTGTTCCGATTGGCTGAGGATTTGGGTTGAAGAAACTAAACGTTTGGTTCATTGGTCCATTTTGAGGACTTGTAAATAAACTAGGAGTTTGTGTTGTCTGGAAAGCTATTTGCTGGGGTTGGGTAAAGAAACCCGTTCCAGGATTATTATTGTTTTGATTAAAAGCTGGCGTGGCTGCGAAAGGATTCGTAGGTTGATGAATACCAAACGGTGATGTAGTTGTGTTTCCCAAAGCTGTAGAAAAAAATTGAAGATACTTATAATATTGAATTGAAAACAGTATCAATGTTTACATTAAATTTCTTTTTACACTATCTATGTTTAATTAATGTAAAAGAGGTTTATGGGTTATTACATTTACTTACATTATCATTACTTTATTTATTTATATGTGATTTTTAAACTATTTTGTGAAATTAGTTAAGTTTACTTCAACAGATAAAAATCGGAACATGAAAATGAAATTAATTTTAACTTTTAAACTTATTTATTTTCAAATTCTTTAGATTTTTCTTTTCTTGGATGACTACTTTACCTGCGAAAGGAAGTTGTGTTGTGGCAGTTTGTGCAAATGGAGAAGTACCAAGAGGAGTAGCAAATGCAGGATTTGGATTTGTGCCTGGAGTGGCATTGATATTATTGCCACTTGTGTTTCTAAAAGGGTTAGTTTGAATCCCTGTGTTGAAACCTAAAGAAGAGATAGTTGTTTTTAAAAATTGGTAAAAAGAAGATTTAGAAAAAACGGATCCAAATGGTATTTTCAAAAAAATCAAACTATTTACCAAAGGTTGTGCCTCCATTCTGCCCAAGAAACATGATGAGATAAGATATCTGAAATTTTTATTAAGATTTAGTTTTAACTATTTTTGTATGATAGAATACTTTTATTGTCAAATTATTAAGTTTGAATATTAAAGTATATTAAATTTATCACCCGGTAGTTGTTAAATAATAGGAAGGAATAATTTTTTTACACGGCCCATTTGACTTGTATTGAAAAAATATTTCCTTCCTATTATTAATTTTGAATATTATAAAATTATAATATTTTTTAACGTTACGTTCTTCTGCCACATATAATTTGAAAGCAATTTACAATTAAATATAGCAGGAGATAAATTCAATTGAAAAGCTAAATTTTTTATTGTTGCGCAATGTTGCGTATAAGTTTCTTGTATAAAGTATGTCACCATTACATATAATATAGATTTGTATACATTAAAAACAGTTTAATAGGAGTATAATAGAATTGTTTAACCGAATTCTAATAGGATTGTTAATAAATAAAATATTTAAAATTTATATTTTTGTAGATTAAAAATAAATATTTGTAAAAATATTTACAAACAAAATAATTTGCGGATATAATAATGGTGTAGGAAAATAAAATAAAAATTGTACTTTCAATATCTGTACATTTGTATTCAATATATATTTTAAATCCATAGGTATGTATTAATTAAGCAAACAGGCAGAAATAGGCTTCAGGTACTTAAAATTAGTATAATCAAAGATGTACTGTAGTGTAATTTACCTGCAAAAATGTTTGTTTCACTTGATTTAGCACCTTTTAGATAGTTTTTCTTCAAATTCTAATTTTGTAGAAACATAATTTTAGAAAAATCAATTTGATGAAACTTTGAAAAACGAAATTAAGAATGAGAAAAGAATGTAAACATGTCTCTGTTATTATATGACGCAGTTGACGTTTATAAAAGGGGGAGTTTCAAGACAGTGGTGGGAGATAAATAGATGTGAAGTTAGCTCTGTAACCATACTTTTATCGATCATTCTCGATTTTCAATACATCGAAACTTCAAATTTGAAATTTAAATTTCCACCATAAGAATTATTTATTCATTTATTATTTATTAGAATGTTTCAATGTTATCTAAATAACTTTATTCAATAAACATTATTTATATTTATTATTATTTATACGTCATTCTGCAACTTATGGAATATTGTAAAAATAACAAATTTATAATACCTCAGGTATTCAAAATATATATGAATAACAGTTTCATTAAGGATCTGCAGTTATTACCAAAATATACTACGCATCAAGTTAATAAACAATTGTTACACAATTTTACATCAAGTTTGAGTCGTGAATCTTTCTGCACAAACCGGTAGTTTTATGTTTACACTTAACTTCTATATAAAAATATCATGCAAGATTTCCAAGTTTTCATTGGCAACTTCCTATAAAAAACAGTAAATATTAGGTGCTGTATAGGCAGTACTTTTTGTCTTAAAGTTCTCTGACTTTAATAGGTATACATTCTCATCACGACACTCGCGCTTCGCGCTCGATAGTACACTTCTACAAAATTTTTAATAATTATGTACTTTTTATGAAGTTAATTTATTTTTTGTAAAATAAAAAAA
>WNHD01003307.1:0-14456 GCA_011057455.1 Ganaspis sp. Gsp50
AAACACTTTAATGAAATCAACCAAAATTTGTTAGAGGTAACAAAATTCCTCAACAAAATTAATTTGTTAACATTACATTGTCATTTTTCTCAGTGTATTTTCCTTTATTTTTGAATTTACACTGAAAAAAATTTGACCGACAGCCTCAACTACTATAGGATAGTTGAGTGAAAAATAGTTAAAGTAACTGTTTTTATAGTTATTTTGACGTTTTTGCTATAATTAATTTAACTACTTTTGAAGAAGTTGATACATAGTGGTTCATTTTACTGAAATACGTAGTTAAATTACAACTACGGAACTATTCAACTACTATGTAAATCTACTACTTAAAGTAGTAGTTTCAATTACATTCCTAGTTCTTTTAACTACTTATGGTAGTCAATACAATCTTTTAAATTGAGTTGAGCGAGGAGTTGAGGACCTATTGTACTACTCACAGTAGTTAAAAAGTAGTAAAACCTACTACTTTTTTTTTCAGTGTACATGTTGACAAAATCTCCGTATTTTGCACAGCAATCTGGCAGTCCATACAGAAAAAAGCAAATGACCAAAAAATCCGTATTTTAAAGATATTTTTAAACATTTCTATAAATATAACATTTTTGGTTAGACTATGGTACTAATAGTATTATAATAAAAGTTTTATCCTATGTTGCAGAAGGCATTAACTATGGTTGGATAAAATTTAGATAAAAAATCCCTCTGGTTGTCTCAACCATATATTACATTGAAAAATACGTCCCAGTACACTGAAAAAAATAAATAGCTGATTCGGACAACGTATGGCAGTTCCACCAATACGTGTACCTAACCTAGTCACAATTATGACAAGATTAGGTACATGTATTGGTGGAACTGCCATACGTTGTGTGAATCAGCCATTTATTTTTTTCAGTGTACGTTTGGATGCTTCAGCCATATGACATGAGATATAATATTTCATATGGCTGAAGCATCCAAAGGTACTGGCTATATATATAGCTAACAGTAAATAGATACAATAAGAAAGATATTTGGCCAACATAATTTGTTATATAACATTTGTAATTTTCATAACAACCATCCCTTTTGTTTCCTCATAGAGAAGCCTTGTTTTCCTTGCGTGTAAATGCAAGATATACAATACAATTTGAGTTAATCAAAAGAAACAAAGCATTACTCTATCACATTAAATATATATCTATTATCTAAGTCTCAATATAGTACTAATCAATATTAATTTCGAGATGTTAAAAAGCATACCTTTTTTACCTAAAAAAAATTTAAAAACAAATTAAAAGGATCTTTTAGCCTTTATCAAATCGTTCAAGGTGTATTTACATGAAGATTAATTTATGTTTCTTTTGTGAGACATTAATTATCATTTTCTTAATTATGCAAATAGATTTGCAAAGCAGAAAAAACGTGTCCCGGTAAGCGTCAGACACACTGATAGAAATACTATTGTCGTTTCGAACATATGATTATAGTTGGTTGTTTTTCCTAGAGTAGCCGCACTGTATAAGTAAATCTCCCATAATGCACAGCAACGTCAGTCTCTGTATTACTTAACCTCAAATATCGTATGGCTGGAAACCTTCGAATTATTTCTTTCAGTGCAGGAATGTTGAGCAGTCTACTATAAAGTTTAGGCGTTTCCTTTCCGTAATTGCAATATATTTGTAAACATGGTCAATGGCCCCACGACGATTAGAGTGAGATTGAGATCTATAAATAACTAGCATTCAAGAAAGCTCTTCGATTTTGAAATATTGTAGCACCACACGCATTAAGAATTACATAACCATTCACCTGAGCTAACTTTGTAGTGAACTTTAATAAGTATAGATGCAATAAGAAACAGTTCATGCAAATTTAAAGGTTAAAAATTTCAGGCAATTTTATATATTTACTTTTTGCCTTTATCATTTGCGGATAAGCTTAGAACTCGAATGAACATTATTTAAAACAAATATTGTATAAATAGCAAAATGACAATATTACAGAAAAGTTAATTTTCGAGTATTTGAACGGCTTCTTACCAAAATAGAACACATTTTATATATATGTATAACGATAAGGGAGGTCTCAAATCTGACAGCAGAAAGAGTTTGTGTTTCCCAATCAATTATAATCGATTGGGAAACACAAACTTTTTGTATTAATATACAAAAATTAATATAATTCTTAATAATAATGTATTATAAATGTCTGCATTCCACAAAAATGATAAACAAAAGCGACTAAAATTGGATCTATACAAAAAAATTTAACAATCCATTTCTTTTGTTTTAGGAGCTCAGAAGAAGATTAATATTGTAGAGTACATCCTCTTGAATAAACTTTTTTTCATTAAAGGGAACAAAGAAATCTGTGAACCCTGAAGCTAGAGGATTTATAACAAAAGAATTGAATATCTTCTTTGGATGTGTTTTTGCGAATGTGGACGAGTCCAATAAGCTTATTTCTCTGAAATAATGGAATAACAAGCAAACTAAATTTGTAAACAAGAGTCGGCTTTTAATTTAATATAATTATAACGATCATACACTCTTTAACGAATAAATAATGTCTGCATTGCCAAGATAACTTGACTAATACTCTCAAGACGAATTTGATCTTTCTGACCCCAAATTAAAGCAAAATACTCCTTTAGTTTCTTTGCATTAAAATGACAGTAAATTAATGAATGTTCCAATAAAACAGTAGCTTAAATAAACAAAATTGTTACTAATTGTACCACTTACACTAGTTAACGATTGTAACATAGTTAAAATAAAACTGGCTAGCAAAATTTTGCTGCCGTTCGGAAACATGGCACTAGTTAAATGTATCAATGACACTAGTTAACAAATGTATAACAAAGGCAATTAACAGATGGACCATTTGTTAAACGAAATACCATTTTGATATGGTATATTTTGATATAGAATTTTAATGTACAATTTTAGAATACAATTTTAATATACAATTTTGATATATACAATTTTGATATACCATTTTGATACACCATATTGATATATTCTTGACATATACCATTTTAAAAAAGTACTTATAAAAAAAAAGGTTCATCAGTTACGAAAATTGCAACCTATGTCTTTGTACCTTATCCTTATGTCACTAGATTTTGCACGCGTTACCACAACACGTGGAAAATCTAATGAAAAAACCTTAAGGCAAACATGGTCCCAACTGTACGAAACACACTAGTCACTAAATCAACTAAAAAAAACCAACAAAATCAGCTATTATAATGAAAAAACGAAACATGTGTACAAAACAGATGTTCTCATTGACAAACAAATATTTGAAATTACTTACAATTTAAGAAATAATGCCAAATTATTGAAAATTAAACTGTGACCTTGAATACTGGCACGCAACTATGAATCACGATGTCTTATACTGAATTAAGTGAAAAACTATTCGCGAGATTCCAGATTCATAGACGAATGATATCGACGTGTATGCGAGTACCCACTGTGTTTCGTATAAGTAACCCCGCTGTTGTTACTCTGTGATTCAAGTCTTCAGCGAACGTCCGACTGTTCGATTTGCTATATCAGCGGAGAATGCTTTTTATTGGTGATTGAATGACTACAACCTCAACAGATAAATACGAGGACGTTGTCCGTACAATTCGTATTGATTTTCCAAAGCGAAGGCTTTCGATTAATGATATACTTGTCTGTATTCTTTTAAAAGTCAATAATTTTACAATCATCAAAGATTTCGAGTTCAAAAGGAAAGCCAAAAAAGTGCAAAAGCCCATTGAAAGAACTAAAATGGAAATTAGGAAAACCTTTCCAAATAGAACAATTTTCTTTATCTTTTCGCATCTTTCTCGAAGTTTCTCTTCCAAGGACAACGAAATTTCAATCATTTTCATGGACATCTGGGCGATTTTTTCAAGTAGAAAGGAGGAAAGTCTGAGTGATTGTACGATATATAAAGTAGAAAGCAAGAAAGTCACCTAATTGATTATATAAGCTGATAAAGTTTTAAATGCAAAAAATGTTTACGTGGATAATTTATTAAAATTTGTGTATAAGAATATCGAAAATCACCACGAACGTGAATCACCAAGAAAAAAGTTTTAAAAAATGATTTGTAAATGTTAATGTGACTATATCTATTGCTTCTAATTCACATTTAAATATTTTTAGCGTACATTTACATGTTGGTGCGATATTTTTCTAAACCTGTAGTGGGTTTATTAAAGCCTATAATGGGTTTATTAAAGCCTACAGTGGATTTATTAAAACCTATAGTGTGTTTATTGAAACCTAAAGTGTCTTTATTAAAACCTATACTCTTTTTACAATACTCAAAACAAAATTATAAATTAATGATCAAATTTACAAACATATAAATCCACCGCACATTGATGACCATGAATAATGCATGCACTACACATGTTTTCTATCAAAATGCTTTCATGCAACGCGATTATCACTTCAACATTTATCTGAAAATTAACATCTACAACAATGGCTTTTCTCTGCATACGCATGGAGTGAGAATAATTATAACTTTTATCTGCACCTGTATATCTGCACTACATTTTTTCTGGCTTCATTATTGTTGATACGATATTGTAGCAGTATTATATATGTCTTGCATAAAAATAATCAACAATTCCAAACACTACACTTGTAAATTTTAATATCTTCCTATTAAACTGCTAAACCACTGATAAACATCATTTACAAATGTGCATGTCTCATGCAAGTCAAATAAACCTCCTCCAATTAAATGTTTTTTAGCTATTAAATGTATTTTTCTCAACATTTATTTCTAACTGGTTAGTCTAGGTCGCGGATAATAAGTGTCACTTTAAAAATACACTCAATTATGTAGTTAAAATCAGTAAAATATGACCAAGGCATAATTTTATGTTTTCCAATCAATCAAACATTGACATGGACTATTAAATATACATTGGTTTTCAAGTTTCGTGACGAAAATCACTTAAATTTTATCTAGCAGAATTTACTAATGTGAATTTAATAATTTAAATTTACTAATGTAACATTTACTATAATGTAACATTTACTATAATGTACACTGAGAAAAAAATGCTATTGAATCAATAAAATATTAGTTTGTCACATCAAACGGCATATTCAATATCGTTCGAAGACATTTGCTGGTAATTTAATAGCAAATGCTATAGATTTTCACACCATAGTTTCAATAGCATGCACTTTTATTAAAATAGCATATTCTGTACGATTAATGTGAATTATATTTAAAGTGAAAAAGCCATGCTATTCGATTCAAGGTATATATAGTAAATGCTATTGCAGATTTCATTAAAATAATTTCCATTTCATTTTAAGTCAACAAAATCGTGCCAACAATTTTAAAGCATTTGAAATATATTTGATAGCAGAAAGAAATCAAAATAACAATATATAAAGTTGAATTAGAGTAAACGTACTTTAAATTCAAGTAATATGGAATTCAATTTTATAGCATAATGCTATCGTTTCAATTGTCAAATATGTTACTTTTTTAAAAAAAATTTTTGACTAAAAAATTTATATTTTCTTTTACATATATTCAATTGTACAGATTTTCAAATTTATACTTTTTTCGTAGATTTATACACATGTCACATAATTCGATTTTTAAATTTAATATCGCATCAGTCGAATTTTATATCGCACTTCTGATCACTTATTATATATTTCGGAAACCTAACATGACAATTTTTTAAAATAAATTTGTATGGACGGGGGATCGAACCCGGGTTTGCCGCACGCTACCGAAACACCCTAACCACTATCCTAAACAACTATCAATAAAAAGAAAAAAAAATCATTTTGATACTGTGCATGCAAAATCTTCTTGTGTACAAATAATCTGATTGGTTAATGCAAGAGACGGAAATAGCGGGCTAATTCAAAAAGATTTTCACAGAAATATTTGAATTTCCTTTTTTAAATGAACATAAAAGTTATAATAATAATTGTATAATATAATAACATAATAGAAAAACATCAAACTGACGTTCTAAAACTTCAGGCTCAGTGAGAATGTTATTATTGAAATTAATTAAATTTGTAAACATTATTTATTAAGTAAAAATTCAGAAATTAATTAAAATATTTAATAAAAATCTTTTATTATTAATAATTAAATTAATATTTAAGGACAAAAAGTAATAATAATTTAATTAAATTTATCGAATTAAAATATAATTTTAAATTTAATTTAATAACTTTAAATTAAGATTTAATTAATATGAATGTCTTCAATTAAAATAAAATTTGTAAAATAAACAAGTTATTCAAAAAACTAAAAAAATGTCAAATTTTAAATTGATTTGAATTTGAATGCGATTAGTTAATTTTATAAAATTGAATTGATTAAATAATATATATAGTGAGAAGAATAAATAAATATTACAAGTAATAATATAAACATGAATTTTTTATTTCAATTATGGAATTTAAACACAATTTTTAATAATTTCGCAAATGGGTCGAATTTTACATTTGGTATTTTAGATTAATAAGGTTTACGAAAAGAAAAAACTTGTCGATGTACAAATAATATTAGCGTAAAATATGCAATACGTAAATTGAAAAACATTGTAGTTTGTATATACTCTCAAACTTTTGAACAACAAATAAATACAATTTAAACAAATTGCTCCTTAAATATAAAATAAATAGTACATACTACATCAACATATTAAACCATATTTTTAATTATGTCGGAAACATAAAGTATCTAAACACTTTCCAAACATATTTATTATTAAAATTACAGTCAATTGTTTTAATGATTTTGATGAAATGCTATCGAACTTTCTATTCTATTAAATAGTAGCAATGTAGTGTTTTTTATTGAACAATCTATGCATCCCTGTCGTTTTATATGATAAAAGGCATTTCTGCGAAATAACTCCCCAAATTTCAGTATCTTTAACTTCGAATGCTTGTAAATGAGGCACATACTTTACATTTTCAATTTCTTTATATAAAAAGAAAGCTTCATGTACTTCGGTAACTAATGTATACGCAATTTTTCCAAACCGAGGTTGATCTTTTGTTCCACCGATTGTTACAATCATATCTCTTTGATATCTAGTACCACAATACTCAATCCAACTAGTCAATAACCATTTTTCTGTGTTTGCGTGAGGAATGACATGTTTAAAGGATTCATAATCCTCAATTTCATTCAATCCTTCGCATAAAACTTTACCTAATTCTAACCGTTTTTCAAATCCTTTAGATTGAAGAAATCTATAATTTAAACGCAATTGCTGCTTCAACGCTATCGAATACGCAGGATTAACACGAGACCTATTAACTTTAGCATACAATTTATTTTCTTGGTGTTTAGCTTCGAATTTTCTTGTTGAAACGGATTTTAATGGTCCAATCTTTCGCATTATATTAGGATAATGTATTAAAAAGTGACATTTCGGTGAGAGCTTAATTTTAAGTTTTTTACATATACGGTGATGATTAGCAATGAGAGACTCTAATTTTTGTATATCTTTTTCAATGAATTCGGGAGCATAAACAATTGAGACGATTTCACGAAGCATTAATAAAAGTTTCCAATACTTATCCTTTTCTGGAACAAGAAGACCAATTAATAAAGGAAGATACTCAATGAATGTCAACATTTCGGTTGCAGAATACATAATTTGTCTATTTTCTATCCAATCTTTTGTAATAGGAGGAGGCACATTGAGACCATTTTTTAAATTATAATTAAAAAAGCGAATTTTGTCGTTTAAAATTTCTAAAGATATAGGATACTCATTGAGAAAATGAGACACAATATGTGCAATTTCACTTCGAAGAATTCCTTGTGGAAGGTCATGATCCGGATCAAAAGCAAAATTTTCGAATGCTTTAAAACTAATTAGTTTATTAAAAGTACATTCCTCTCGTATGCCTTTCGTATTTGTTTTGACATCAGAGTTGTAGTTTTCCTGTGTTCGCATAAGTTTAGAATCCTCCTCGATAAGATTTTGACGCTGTTCTTTATCAGCTATGCATGCTCTACAATTGTAGTTAGAATTGAAACCTTGAGTATAACCTAATGCACAATTAAGTCCCAAATTATCTCCTGCTAAAGTAAACATAGCAAATTTAACGTTTTTTTGTACACCATTAACAGTAATGTTGATTCCAATAGTTTCTAATTCCAATAGCTGCTGGAGGAATTTCCAAAAAATCTGTTCATTATCACTTTCGTCGTAATCTTTGGTGTTGTGAAGCTGGGCAAGGAATATATTCTCCAAAAGACTTGCAAATTCGTCAGGAATACAGTCTATTGTAAAGTAAACTGCCCCCATTTTGTGAATGCCTCGATGGGTTCCAAGCGGATTATTGATCTCGAAATCATCAAAATAACCAATGAGAGGTATTAATGGTCCAGGTATTTTCTGTTTTAACTTCTTCCACAAGGTTCCTTGTACGACAGAAATAATTTTCTCGCTTTTTTCAGCTTTCTCAATGAACAATAAAATTTCATCATAAACTCCAGGTAGTTCTAAAAATGTTTTTAATATTTTTTTTATAGGTATATAGGAAATAGTTTGCTCAACAAAGCAGAGGTTTGGTTCGCCTTTTTTATTTCTCTTCACCATTCTACCATTGATAACAAATTGTTCTGGCATTATTAGCGTTCCGAGATTTTGAAAATAACACAGAGACCGGTGTTCAGTCTCATGATCAATAAATCCATGCTGAAAAATGTCAAACATCTGATTTAAATTTTCGGATTCTAGTGTTTCGTTTGGAGTATGAATATTCTTCAGAATTTCTATATGGTCAGTAATAATTCTTACATCACTTACAATCTCTTCAACTAAAGATCGAGGTACAGAAGAATTTGCATATAATTTCCCAACAAACAGAGCCACACTTTTTGACAAAATTCCAGCGAATTGTCGTGGAGTGATACTCGAAGATTTTTCTGTTGATATTCCACTATTCGCAAAATCAACCGACAAAAAAGAATTAATCATCGAATTAGAGTTCGATAAAGCTGGAGCAGGATCGTTGTCAACATCCATACGCTCTGGCAAAGAAGATTCTAATTGCTGATTCTGGTGTTCTTTATCAATGCTGTGGGCTCGAATTAAATGTTTCTTAAATACATTCACATCGGAAAAAGCACGGGAACAGTTTCCTTGTTTGCAACGAAATGTGGAATTAATAGTGGTATGTTTACATTTCCAGTGATTCATAAAAATAACTTCGGTAGCACAAGATTCAAAACAAAGTGGACAGTGATACATTATTAAAAATTTGAATAAGAATGCAGCTTCAAATTTAAATATAAATCCTACAATTCAAACACATTGCTTTTTAAATACAAATAAATATTACATACTATGTCAACATAATAAACGCTATTTAGTGTTAAAACTACATTAACATGTTTGAATACTTTGCATAAATTGTTATCGGACTTTCTTTTCAATAAAATAGAAAAAATATAATACTTTTGATTAAACAATCTATAAATTCCCGTTTTTGAATGATAAAAGATACTTCCACAAAGTAATTGCCCAATTTTTAGTTCCTTGAACTTTTAAACGATTAAAACAATCTTTTCAGCGAGTTACACACGCAATAATGCTTTATACTGCACCTAGATTTCTGATGTCTGTTACAACTTCCAAAACATAAGTAATCATTTTATCTGAAGAAGTTTTGAATTTATATAATCCTCTTTGGATCAGGAACCAAATGTGTTGACTTGCAGACGGGAATTCCAATTGAAAAACGTAGAAAGATTTAAAACAAACGTCAATAGCTTTTAACACAGAGTCGACATTGTATTTTACGTCATCGATAATGACATATACATTTTCCACTTTATTTAATTCTGGCCCAACGACAAGAATGTGAGGCTGAACTTTTAAACCTTTCTCCTTCATAATCGCTTTATAATCCTCGCAAATCCGGGTAATATCATCAATAGTCTAAAAAATCAAAAAAAATTTTAAAAAATACACTTACAGAATATAAGATTTCCAATAAAAATTATTTTATTATTTCTGTTTAACACATATTTTTAATAATTGTTAAATATTTAATTAAACCAACTCACCGTAGCATGTCGGACAATACTTTCTTCTGATTCTAACATACTGTATTTCCAATCATCTTTCTTTGATTTGCGTAGCCTTCCTTTTGGAGCAACTAAGTACGGTAAAAGACATAGTTGAATGAGCGCTTTGTCATCTACGAATTAAAAAAAGAAAATTGTTTAAGTTAAAGATATTTTAATTTTTTAAATTAATTTGCGGAGAAAATAATGGTAACCTTCTGTGTTAGCTGCGTCAAGAAAGTTAAATAGGTGGCGAACACGGGCATCTTTTTTCTTTTTTGAGTCAAGAGGACAAACTTCTTTTACTTTTTCAAAAAATTCAAACCATTTGTCGGCAGCTTTGTAATCTATTCCTTCGTCCGTGAATTTAAACTGTGAAAAGTCTTCTAAAATTAATTTGTACGCTTCAGGATGATTTAAAATTGGCCACTTCTGGAAAATGTCAACAAGATTTTTATCTTTTCCATTCAAAAATTCTTTTTCACGAACATCGAAGGTAGTTTCCCAGTGACGAATTACAAGATCCCATGGTGCTCTGTTGTTTTTCAACCAATCAACACTCATTTGAACAGATTCTAAAAAACCATTTCGATTTGCATACTTATTTTTATTTATAATTATTTATAAAATTTATATATTTATTATATTATTAAATTGTTATTATTGTTATTATTATTATTATATATTGTATAAATATATTTATAAAACATTATTTATAATAACACAATCTTATATTTGAGATATTCTATTTTAAAATATCTACACAGCTGAAGTATACAACGTTTTCGATCAACAATATTAAGTAAAAATTGTTTTCTACTTATTTTTTTTAAAATTTTTATCGCAAAGGGTTTTTTGGAATTTATTTTATTAAACAAATTTTATAAAAAAGAAAATTTAGGTAAAAATGTTAATTATGTTTCGTTTGATTATAGGTTAATTATTTTTTGATTCGTGGATAAAACGTTGAGAACTTCAACTATGTAAATATCTTATAATATAAAGTTCCTTTTATAAATTTATGCAAAAGTTTTCATGATAAAAAAACTCACCGTCAATAGTCGCATCAAGTTGTTCAGTTTCAATTTCAGCACTTTTATCCAGCAGCCGAAATTTCTTTAGTCTGCTCCAATATTTTATTGCCAATCTTCCTCTAACCGATATGGATTTTTTAGTGCTAGATTTCGATTTTTTAACAGGAGCTATGTAATAATAGTTAATATCTTCGTTTGGAAAAATTCTTATTATCTCCTCAGCAAAATATTGAAAATCCTTATGATTCGCTTTTCTGTGAAGTAAAAAATAGAATATAACTAAAAGCTAACAAAATAATTTTCCAAAAAAGACATGAAATTAAAGGGAAACTTCCACATATTATTATAAAATTATTTTGCTTTGTTGATAATGCAGATTTTTATTAAAAAAAATTATTTTAAAAATGTTCTGTATAAATTTGCGTTTATTGTAAATCACTAATTATTTTTTTGATTACGTACTTGTTCAAGTAATTTTAAAAAAGAAAGTAAAAAATTATTTCCAACCAATTTTCTAATAAATTCTGTTATTAAACTCAAATTATGCAAACTATTTTCTAATAAGTTAATAATAATGTAAGATAATAAGTTACAAAGTGGTGAAAAAATAAAAAAACACCTACTCTTCCACGTGATTTAACAAAAACGATGTCAAAATGTCCACAACAGAACGTCTGGCTAAACGGCCTAAGCACTTTGTTTTCTTGTAACTATTCAAAACTTGTCGACCTTCGGCAGTTTCTTTAAAGATTTGTTCAATCTTTGGTAATTGCTGTAATTGTCTTAACATTCCTCCTCCAATGTAATTATCATATTCCGTAGAGTTATTCGGACTGTTTTCAGTATCAGAATCTGAATCATCGATTGAAGAAGAAGTTTCGTTATGGTGATAATCATGACTCTAAAAAAAGGAAAAATGAATTTTTTCAAAATCTTCAACACTAAAGAATAAAAATTTTATGAAAAATTATCACTAATGATATATTTACTTAATTTAATAATTAATTTATTAACTATATTAATAGTAATATATTTCTTTTTAAAATAAATTATTTTATTGAAATTAATAAATTCATAAGAATTAAATCACTTAATTATTTATTAAAAAAAAATTTCATACTTTTGAATTGTTTCGGTAAGTGACTTCTTTTGGTAATTTTTTCTTGAAATGACGTTCCCAATGTTGAATAAACTTTATTTGCCAACCTGCTGGTTCTATAATCTTCTCCACTAATTCTTTAGTCATTTTAGGCAAAACGTCTACATCGATTTTATGTTCTTTAAAAAAAAGTATTTTTTAATATATTTCTTTTATCATGATGCACAGAACATTGATTAAGAATCTTTATTCCTTTCTAATACTAGTAAACAGAAATTAGTTTAAAATAGATAAGCACACATTAAAAATAAATAGATAAACTTTATCTTTATATTTATATTTTATTTCGATTCAATTCCATTATCTCGACTTGATATTTTCAAACAGATATCTAATGATTCACACGTGGAGAAATTATAGGTTATGTTGAATTAAATATGTACGTACTTTGAAAGTCTGGTATTAAATCAGCAAGTTCCCAAGAAGTTAGCAACTCATCTATTTGAACTGGTTCTTTGTCATTTGTCATTTTCAATAATAAGCAACAATAACTATCACAATCACTCACGAAAAAAGGTGCTTCGTTTGCAAAGAATTCGCCGGATAAAAAGAAGCGCCAAAATCTATGTATGTGTATTCGTAATCAGCATGTACTACACAAATACATACATACTTATATAGACATGTGGTGTTACATGTTATATTACAGTGTTGCCGTTCCAAGATTTGCTCGCTCTCTTACTCCAATGCGAGTTCTGAATGAATGAGAGAGCGAAAATGTCCCAGAATGCATTAGAATCCGGTAACACTGATTATATTTACATATAAAATTACCAATTTTTCAATTATAATATATATATATATATATATATATATATATATTTATAACAATATATCTTATTGTCAATCATATTACTGTATTAAAAATCTTATTTAATCCCTATTTATATTGTACTTATTTTAATGTATTCTGTGAACTCTGGTGAAATATTTTTACAGAACACGTAATGCATTATTAAATTAAATGATTAAATTGTTAAAATCAAATTTATATTAAAACGAATCGAAGAAATGTGATTTCTTATTAAAAAATTTACATCAATATATCACTTTCTTATTAGATATAATTCAACAAGTGCGATTCTCTTACTCTGGTACGCATGCTGTCAATTTTATAGCATCATGCATTTGAACGTATATGAATGTGCCGTTTATTGTGACAACAGTATGTGCTATTGATTCGACAGCATATTGCATTATTTCAAATACTCTTTTATACAAACTAAAAACATTATTTCTTAATACAATAACTTTTTTGTTTAATTACTTGGTACACTTATTTGAAGTGAATTAATATTTTCTTAACAAAATAAATTCTTCTTACACCACAATTACTTAAAATGTTTCTAAAGAAAACATTAGACTTTTAATTTAAAATCATGAATTGTTCTATTTTAATATATATTAATTTAATTCATTCGATAAATTATTGATTCAAAAAAATTGAATTCAATAGCATCGGCACTATTGAATCAACAGTTTTTTTTTCTCAGTGTAGCATTTACAAATTAATGTTATCTCTAATCTGTACTGAAATATTTAAATTTAAATTATTATATTAAAAATAGCTATATATAAGTTTATTGCACACGGAAGAAAGGTTGGAGCAACCACATAGATATTGATAAATATACACACCACGGTTTGCTTAACAATATAAACGGTTTATGAACGCACTCAAAAATAGCTGTTCTTAGAATCATATATTATACTAACCGTAAATATGGTTGGAATGTATTTATCAATATAAATGGTTGCATTGGTTAACATGCATCCAAACTCTTCACGCACAAGATAACTTCAATTTCACACTTCTGTATCTATGGCAAACAGATCCATATCCAAAGCAACAATATAATATATGGCTAGCATAATATAATTTGACAACAATATAATATAATTTTTTTTTAAATTGCTTTCATAAAAAAAGTTGTCTCATCTATTTCAATAGGTAACACAACAATACTAAGTATTCCCATATTTTTATGGATATGACAACCATTCCTTTTCTTAATTGTGGATATGGAACCCATAGTACATAATGGTAACCGAACCAAATTATTATCAAATAAATATACACTGAAAGAAATTTAATAGGGTAAAACAGGGGGAGTTGGCCATGTGGGAGAGATGGCCAATTCAAATATTTCATAGAATTTACCTGTAAATATCACTTATTATAGGTTAAT
>WNHD01003308.1:1458-27858 GCA_011057455.1 Ganaspis sp. Gsp50
ATCCTATGCCTATGTGAGAAATATTAAGGCATGAAATAAAGCAACATAGAAAGCGACACGCAGGGTAGGAATTTGTCAAGTAACCTTTTGGAAGGCATTGTTGTCCCGACTGGACAACAGCCAGCGTTTTTCGTTCTCTATTACACTCATGGCCTAGTTATTTAAGGAGGAACACAGTCAAGGGACGGCAGCCAGCGTTTTTCGTTGCCTTGTGGTGGAAAAGAAAGAGACAACTATATTATTGTATCATTCTCTCGAAAATGCAAAGAATCATGCTACGCCGGTCTAAGTTCAGAGTATTAAGGTAAATTTGACAAAGTTTAAGTAAGACTATTGTAATAAATTTAACCTTTTAATTTCATTATTTCTATCTTCTTCTAATTCACGCGTCACTGAACGAGCTAGAGAAAGATAGAAGAACAAAAATGAAAAGGTGTGACAAAATGTAAAGGCGCAGTCGTACCTCCGCTGTCTGCAGATAGACGTCGCAAGAGGCGCGTATGAGTTGAAAAAGGACAGAAATGTCACTCTATCTCTATCAGAAGTCTATCAGAAACCTTTCTAACTCATGCGCTTGGTCCGTCTTTCTCCTGACAAACAGTCGAGGTCTAAACGCGCCTTAACGAAGTGAATGCTGAATGAAACGCACCTGTTGGCCCTTTTGCTGCTAGTTTTGAGTTTCGTGCTGCCAAACTTAGTCTGAGCAAAGGTGGCGGTAGTGAATGTGAGCGGAGCTGTGGATCGGGGGATGAAGCTCGGTCCAGGACTTGGTGAGCTCTTGAAGGAACTTGATAGAGGAGTGGGTGATGGCGCCGAGGACGAGCCCGAGGCGTGACCATTCTGTTGATTATTGCTATTTGAACCGTTGCTAGTATTGCTGCTACTACTGCTCCCACCGCTGGCGGTAGTATTGTTCCCGCTTCCAGCCAGGGAAGAAGGAAATGGCGACGTGGACTTTGGGCTTAAGCTGAGTCCACTTAATGAGGTACCGACTGACTCGATGGGTCTGAAGCACTGGGCCTCAGGATTGAAAGTCTTTGTGACCTCGCGATCAGCGGAGGACTCTTCGTGGAGATCGGCGGACTCGGAGTAGAGGATCTTGATGACACTCGTCTCGCCGATCCGATAACTCACTTCACCAGGATCAACCCATACGGCCAACTCAGCTGGCAGGTTCTCCAGGATGTCCTGAATCGGAACACCACTTTCTTTGGCGGCTCTCTCCAGAACCCGATCTATTGGATCACCGGTTTTCAAGCATCTGAAGGCTGAACCCTTGAACGGCTTCTCCGGATACCAGTGCCCCTTGAACTTCTCCTTCAAGGCCTTCTCCAATTCCTCGCCAAAGATGTTGACTCGTCGCCTCGGGAGTTTGTTGTACAGGTATGATATCACAAAATTTAACGCCACTTGCACCTCAATGTGCATTTTGGGCTTGAAGAGCAGTCAAATTGCCTATTTTCACGAACCAGGAGTATCTCGATCCGATCCGATGTGCAGATCCGCCTGATTACCTCTTCAATAATTTAGTGTCTCGATCTGTAAAACACAGAATAGGCTGAAATTAGTTTCTAGATATTGGAAAATGTGTATTATTTTATTGATTTAATTTTATAAATATAATCGCGTGATGTCTATGTTTTTAAGAATGTGATAAAGAAGGCAAAAATCAGGCCAATCAGGTTCTGTGTAGTAAGAGCTGTGAACGAGCCTTTAGTTTTGAACCCTGCGCTCCCCTTGCCCCGTATTTCAAATTCTGAACCTTGACTCTACAGTCCCGGTCATAATGCCTTCCTTTTTTCCACTAGAAAATTTATACTCGGTGAGTTTCTTTCTATGTGATTTCACTCCATGCCTTAACATTCCTTATGGGCATTGAATAAAAATACATAGAAAGAAACTCTTTAAGTAGAAATTTTCTAGTGGAAAAAAGGAAGACATCAATGGCCGGGACTGTACACTCAGGGACAATAATGCCTTCCAAAAGGTTACTAGACAAATTCCTACTCTGCGTGTCGCTTTCTATGTTGCTTTATTTCATGCCTTAATATTTCTCACATAACATAGAAGTAGGAATTTGTCTAGTAAGTAACCTTTTGGAAGGCATTATTGTCCCCGACTGTACACTGTTCTTCATTGATGTCTTACCCTCTAGGGAGTTTCTATTTTCAAAAAACGTACCGTTTCTTATGTTTCTGTAAGTTCATGCCCATGATTATTGAAGGTATCAAAAGAAACAAAAAAAATCGTGCGTTCTTTAAAATTTAGAAATGTCCCTAGGGGGTAGGCATTAATGAAGGATAGTGTACACTGAGCTTCATAAATGCCTTACCCTCTAGGGACTTTCCATTTTCAAACAACGTACCTTTTCTTATGTTTTTATAGATCTATGCCTATAAGGCATTTATGAAGGACAGTGTACTGTGACCATTTTTCGGACAAGGGCAGCGCCTAACGTGTCCAAAGATTCGCATAATCATAGCTTCTAGAATTCTATCTCTCTCACGCTCATGTGTGTTTCCCTTTGCGTTTTATCACTAGGCCATAAGTGCGTAAATAACAAACATATATTTGCGTCTCTTTTTTACTTGTGGTCTAGTTATAAAGTGCGAAGAAAAACGCAGTCATGGGACGTCAGCTTGACCCAAAGGCCGCAACGGTCTTCGTCGTTGATTCTTTGTCCAGTTTCCCTTCTATTGAAATTTTACATTCTCAATGCTTATTCTCTTATTCCGATTCATTTCGAGTTTTTGTCAAGTATTTTTACAATATTTTAAACAATTTTACTATTCCCGAGTTCCAAAACTAAAAGCAGTAAACTTAATTATATATTCTTTAAGTATGCGTGTGATTAAGTAACATTAAAAATGCAATTATTTCCGTGTTTACTATTATATTTCCGTGTATTAAAATTGATTCTGATACACGTGAAACGGTTTTTCCGACTTGAAAGTCAAATTTCTTGGATTGGACGCGTAAAAGGATTTTAAAACCTACGTAATGATTATTCTTCTGTTTAACCTGAAATAATGGCAGGAGTCAAGTAACGGACAAATTAACACACTTTAAACACCTAATGTTACAATGTTTTTGTAACCCAACGTAACAATGCTTTTGTAACCCAATGTTACAATGTTTTTGTAACCCAACGTAACAATGCTTTTGTAACCCAATGTTACAATGTTTTTGTAACCCAAAGTTACAAAAAGCATAATAAAACATCGTACGAAACTTTTCCACACTTGTTGCATAATGTACTATTCTTATTCATCTAAAAACCATAATTAATTGGAATTTTGAGATGCAAAGTCATCCTTTGGCGCCTCGTATTCTTGTTATTATATTAGAAGACAAATCTGCCGTACATTTTTGAAAAATCACTATCTGCAAGAGGTAGATAGTGACTTTAAAAATGTACGTCAGAATTTTAGTGATAAAATAACAAAAACTGGTTTCAACATTTTCATTGCAATAAAAACGTCTCGCAGATTTTTGGGGTTATGTCCGAATTTGTGCACTTGATATTATTTGACGCCTTAAAACTTTATTAAAATCGTGTAGTTTTTCAATACAACAATTATTGCCGGAGGTTAAAGATTCAAGTAAAATATTACAAAATGCATATATAATTATCTCGATTAGTATATCGATATGTTTCAATTAGCGTCTGAATTAGCTTGGAGATATATCTCAATTAGTATATAAACGTCTCGATTAGTTTGAATAGCAGGGATAATATTGAAGATCACGGACTGGATTAGAGATTGAAATATCTACTTGACAGTCTACAATGATTTTAATGGAAGTGGGTCAGAGCTTTTAATTTTTGTTTACGAAAGGGTCTGGCTCGATAGGCATCAAGAAATGTTTTTAAACCTTCGCTGCTTGGGAGGAATTTTTTAACTCTTGGATCTTTTCCAAGATTTACAGTCATCATCTCGGTTGCGCCATTCGCACAAGTTCATAACTCTCTTCTGGATTTTATTTTTATTCATTTTGTCTTTGGCACAAATAGAAACATTTTTGCAAGAGTATATAAAATTGGAGGCGCAAACATGTTATTCTTTTAATCATTCTTTTTTTCGAGCTATTTTTAAACTGTGTCAAGTATTATATGTCTCTTGCGCTTTTAGCTTTTCGTGTGTATCGTTATTCGTAATAGACTTTTGTATATTTTGTCACTTGGTTGTAGGTTCCAGCAGTTTGGTTTAACATAGAACCAGAAAACGTGTCAGATCGATACAGCGCAACCTCAGTGGAGACAACTCTGCTCCAGATAACAAGTCAAGTATATGGATGTACCACGTGTGTATATCTGTACGAGAGTTACTATTTTTTCATTATTCATAATTATCCCCGCACTATAACTACCCTAATTTCATTAAAAATTGGGTCAAGATGCAATTTTTCGTTGTTTGATTTCGTTTTCATCTTATTTTCGAAAATGTTATTTTTTTATTTAGTTATTTCATTTATTTGTTTATTCATTTATTTATTCATTTATTTATTTCATTTATTTATTTATTTCATTTATTTATTTCATTTATTTATTTATTTCATTTATTTGTTTATTCATTTATTTATTCATTTATTTATTTATCCATTTATTTATTAATTTATTTATTCACTTATTTATTTCATTTATTTATTCATTTATACGAAAGAATGTTTTTTAAAATAAATGACTGCTGATATTGTACTTGAAACAAGTCCGTTTATAAAAAAGACATGGCTTTAAATCTCGAATTGAAGGCTGACATTTTAACTCGAATATCGAAAATCTCTAAATTACTCGAAGAATCTCGAATGAATTTTACAGCATTGAGATAGAAGGGCAACAATGTCGGCTGCTTGCGGCCGGGAATCGCTAGTTATTTAAAATGAGAATATTCTAACTGAATTATAGTAAGAAATGCACCTTTGTATAGGTTATGTTCGCGTTACAATGAATTAGTCAGTAAAAGAAAAATAAATGTTGATTTGTTTTTCATGTCGGTTGTAGAATTAACGAGAATTGTTTACGAATATATTATTGAAAATTAATTGCAAAGATGTATTATATAGATAAGTATTATATAGTATAAGTTATAGCGATAATAAATGAGATGAATCATTGATATTAGTTTAATATTATCGATGGCACAAACATGTGCCCTTTATTATTATTATATTATTTTCTCATTTTGTTAAATATAAAAATCTTCGTGTTTATTTAAAAGCAGGATGTTGACAAACATTAGGTCTCATTTATTATTTTTGATTTTAGATGTTTCTGGTATGTTTTCTCTTTTCGTGGTCACTCTATTTTTATTTTTAGTTTTTAGTTTTTTAATTGTTTCTCTTGCTCCTTTTTTTAATTATTTGTTGTATATTTTTGCAGATTGTATATTTTAATGTAAATTTTCTTTGACTAATCTGTCATTAACTATTAATTAGTTCTAAAAACCTTGCGGTATGTATTCTAACCTAAAAATTGAAAAACAACGATTATAATTTTACATGTTCAAATTTATGTTTGTTTATGATTTTTCTAGTCCTGAAGATCCATGTTCATGGTGAAATGCATAGAATTTTTAGAAAGTAATAAAAGATGACTAAATTTTTTATTTTGAGACCAAAGGCCACAATCTTCAAATGTTCAAACGAGGCTTTAGTCAATTTAAAACCATCTTCAAACATAACCTACAATTTTTTCCTTCTAAAGTCACTTTCTTTGGAGAGCGTCAAACATCACACAATTTTGCAGCAAATAAATCTACATAAACGATCGAAAAAGAAAAGCCTGAAAGATAATTATTTTATAAAGAAAAAAAGATGAAAAAAATGCTTGAATTTGAAAAAAGTGTTACAAACTTCGCGCTCCTCGTATTTATTTACACAAGTTTCAACACAAAGTTTATATTTTCAGCAAAACAATGAAACAATAAAAGATGTTCTGCATACAGTGCAATTCAATAAAAATTTAAATGTAACGTAAAAATTGAAATGAATCGTAAAAATGGAAATCAAAATTACATTTTCTTTTTCTACTCCTTTTTGAACTGTGATAAAAAATTCTTTTAACAAGTATTTTTTTTCAAATAAACTTTAAATAAACTTTTTCAATAAAATACTTTTTTAACAAAATAAACGTTTAAAATTTTATTAAAATGTTATTAAAATGTTATTAAAATGTTATTATAATGTTGTTAAAATTTTATTAAAATTTTATTTTATTTTACAAAAATTAAAAATAATTTGTAAGTTTTTAGTGTGGAAAAAAATTATGAGAACAATTTCTACTAGCGGTAAAAATCTGTTTTTGTAACAGATAAATTTTTCGTTTTGTTAAAAAAGAAGCAATTTTTTTTACAAGAGATAATTTTTTTCATTTTTTTTTTTTGAAAGACATTTTAACGCTGAGCCTCGTGACTTGCATGTCGACCTACGCAAAGTGAATCTCGGTGAAATCAGAGTTACAAAATTAGACTATCATTGCATATTGCTGACTAATTCTCAAAAATAAACGATCAATTAGAATCAGTCTCTATTTAGTCTCGGATAATTACTATTGCAAATTTATTTGCTTTCTCCTATAAAAAAATATCGACAACGCACACGTGAATAATAAAAGTCAAAATAGCGAGAAAAAACGAACAAAATTTAAATGTTAATACAAAAAATTTACATTCAAAAATTTGTATTGAAAAAATGCAAACAGTCAAAGTTGAAATTAAAAGTTGAAAATTAAAAAAACAAAAATGAAAATTGCAAAAAACAATTTGCATGAAAATGTGAAAAACAAAAACAGATGAAAGAAATATTTTACAATATGAGTGCGACAAATTTGGTTTTCGGTAAAAAAAAACTTATAAAAAATGAGACAAATTAAAAATGTGGTATTTGGAATGAATTTTCGTAAAACTTATTTTTATTATCATTATTATTATATTATTATTATTTTTTTATGCTTAGGGAATTATTATTTTTTTTTGCTTAGGGAGTTATTATTATTAATTTTTTTTTGCTTAGTGAATTATTATTATTATCGTTCTTATTATTATTATTATTATCATTGTTATTTTTTTAAAATACAAAAGGACAAGAAATTAATTCAGTTTTCGTGAGGAATTGAATATTTATAAATTTTTAACCGAAAACTGTGTTTCGCCGATTAATCAGCATCCAGATAATCGACAGGAGAGTGCTCTCTTATTTAACAATTATCTAATCAATGCTTCACTTTCACGAAACTCGTGACAGCCTGGTAGAGCGCGGCATTTCTGAGGAAATAATATTCTGTAATTTATAGATTTGAAACGAATTTTAACAGCAAGGTCAGAGGAAAACAGAAACGTCATTTTTAATTTTCTTGAAACATTTAACTTTTTTTTTTTAATAACAATGATTGTCATAAAAGGAAGAACCTTGAAACTTGTATTACGCAGATAGTGCAAATATAATCTTTCCTAAAACTGTCTATTGCAGTCAGCCTGACATTTCAAATAAAAAAAAAATGCAGTCCAAATGTGACAACAAATTTTTACTAAAATTAACAAAGCATTAATGCAAAATTTACTAGAGAAAACAAAGAAAGTAATTGACGATTCTTCCAGCGAAAATTTGGCGTTTGTAAAATTATATGCCCTCCAATTATTTGCCCCCCTCGAAATATATGGCCCCCAGTTAAGTGCCCTCCAGTTATTTGCCTCCCTCCAATTTATGCCCTCCCATCAATTTATGCCCTCCCAGTTATTTGCTCCCCATCAATTTATGCCCTCCTAGTTGTTTGCCCTCCAGTTATTTTCTCCCCTCCAATTTAAGACCTCCAGTTATTTGCTCCCCATCAATTCATTCCTTCCCAGTTTATTGCCCTCCAGTTATTTTCTTCCCTCCAATTTAAGCCCCCCCAGTTATTTGTCTCTCTCTAATTAGATGCCCCCAGTTATCTGCCCTCCAGTTATTTGCCCCCCTCCAATTTATGCCCTCCCAGTTGTTTGCCCTCCAGTTATTTTCTCCCCTCCAATTTAAGACCTCCAGTTATTTGCCCCCTACCAATTTATGCCCTCCCAGTTATTTTTTCTACAGTTATTTTCCCCCCATCAATTCATGCCCTCCCAGTTTATTGCCCTCCAGTTATTTTCTTCCCTCCAATTTAAGCCCCCCAGTTATTTGCCCCCCCTCCAATTTATGCCCTCCCAGTTATTTGCCCTCCAGTTATTTTCTCCCCTCCAATTTAAGCCACCCAGTTATTTGCTTCTTTCTAATTAGATGCCCCTAGTTATCTGTCCTCCAGTTATTTGCCCTCCCCCACCAATTTATGCCCTCCCAGTTATTTTCCCTCTAGTTATTTTCCCCCCACTAATTTATGCCCTCCCAGTTATTTTCACTCCAGTTATTTGACACCCTCTAATTATATGGCACCCAGATTTGCGTCCCCTCTATTATATGACCCCCACATAAATCCTCCCAAACACATGCACATTAAAAATATCGTCCGGATCCGTTTCTGATTAAAAAATTAACAAAAAAGTGTTAAAAAAATAGTATAGGTTATAAAGGGTGACTCAAAATTGTTATTAAAACTATAATTATTTACCAAAAGTGTACAAAAATTAAAAAGACAATCTTTTTTTTTATTTTTCCACTCTCCGTTGATCGCTATAGTTAATCTAACTCGATTGAATGCTACAAGGTGATTCAATTATTTTTTGGTTAAATTTCGAATTCTTAGAAACTAGACAAAAATTAGAAAGACGTATTTTTGTTTTTTTCTGTATTTACCATAATTAAGGAAAACATTCAAATTAAAGTTTGGATGCTACAGGGTGATTCAAAATTTTAAAAAGATATTCAAAATTATATTTTGAATATTTTTTTAAAATGCCACTAGTATGGGTTTCTAATTTACGGGTTTCCAATTTTAATTTAAACTTTTTAATTTTTGTTAAAATATTTATTGAATTCAATGAAAATTTTAAGTCACCCTGTATCATTGAAACTTTGATCTCGATTACATCTCGTATATAAAGAATGAAGAGAAATACAAAAAATACGGGTCTTTTAAATTTTTGTCTAGTTTCTAAAAATTTCAATAAAAACATTTTGAGTCACCCTGTAGAATCCAAATTTTGAATTCTCATTTCTAATCCACGGGATGATGAAATAAAGTAAAAATACTGTCTCCTTTTTTAAAAAATTTTTGTCAGCTACAAATGCTAGTTTTAATAAGAATGCCGAGTCACCCTGTAGGATTCTAAACTTTGAACTCAATTAACTCTCGATATAATAAAGAATGAAGAGAAAAAAAATACGGGTCGTTTTAATTGTTGGCTAGTTTTCAAAAGTGTCAAACTTTTGGGGAAAAAGTTGACTTTTGATTAAAACGAAATTGAGTTACCCTGTAGAATTTAAACTTTGAACTCGATTAATTTCTGATCTAGAAAAAATGGAGAGGATTAAAAAAATACGGGTCTTTTTGATTTTTGTCCAGTTTCTAAAATTGAGAAATTTAATGGAAAATTTTGAATCACCCTGTAGCATCGAAATTTTGAACTCAATTTCGGATCTATGAAAATCAAAGAGAGGCAAAAAAATATGGGTCCTTTTTTTGCAATTTCGGAAAATTTGTTTTAGCTATGGTAGCTAAAAAATAGCTATAGTAGCTAAAAAAATAGCTGTAGTAGCTAAAAATAGCTATAATAGCTAAAAATAGCTATAATAGCTAAAAATTAACTCTAGTAGCTAAAAATTAGCAACAATCGTTAAAAATTAGCTTCCCAAATAACACCTAACGAATTTTTTTCAATGCAAGTGAATTTGTTGACCAATAAGACACATTTTATGACTCCAACGGTCAATTTACCGATTAATTGCGTAATATCGAAGCAAGTATATGATAAAATCGATAATTTATATAATTTCAAGAAGAAGAAGAATAAGATTCTAATGTGACTCGTGAGCTCTCTGTTTCTAGGTCAAATAATTTTCTCTTATCATATCGATCTCACGTACAAAATATAGAATGCGAAAACGAGGCTACATTTGAATGTGTAATTCAATTTTCATATCTGACGACTAACGTTTGGTAATTTCATGGACGTACGTCAAATTGTTTCTATACGTGTGCTCAGCCAATTGGTTAACATTCCCGGTGCACACTGATAACACAATGTGCACAGGCACATTATGCAATTTTTGCACATTTCGTCCATTTTTTTCTTCTTTTTCTTTTTCACCTCTGCCACATTAAATTGAAAAACATTACACGTAAACAGAAAGCAAACAAACAATTCTTTATCTCAGACTGCAAAAATGCCAGTTTGACAAACAAAATTTTGATTCACCCTGTAGCGTCGAAATTTTGAGTCACCCTGTAGTATTTTGACCCTTTGGTATCCAAATTTTGAATATTTTCATTGGAAGATAAAGGAGAAGAAAATGGAACGAAGAATATAAAAAAATGCGCGTCTTTTTGATTTTCTTGCAGTTTCTGAAAGTGGTTTTAATAAAAATGTCGAGTCACCCTGTAGAATTCAAATTTTGAACTTGATTTGCTCTCGATCTATGGAGTAGATAGAGAAAAAGAAAAAGGAGGTTTCTTTTAATTTTTGGTCTCGTTTTAATTTTCTTTTATAGAAAAAAGAAAAAAATTGAGTCACCCTGTAGCATCTGAACTTTGAACTCGATTAATTCTCGATTTATGAAGAATGGAGAGAAATAAAAAAATACTTGTGTTTTGGGAGACACGGAGAAATTGTATTTATTGCAAAAATTGTTTTTCTATGAATGCACGTGAATTAAATGTACCTATCAGGAATTTATTTCTGCAATTGGGTATCTATTTTTGTATTATAGGTCATGAAAAAGGAAAGGAATAGCAAGCGGAAAGGGAAGGAAAGAGAAGAAGAGAATTGTATAGGTTGAGGAAGGGTAATAAAAAAGGAAGGGGGAAAAAGGGGGAAAATAAAAGGCAAAGAAAGAAAGGTAAATAAAGAAAAGAGAAAAAGAAAAAAAAGAAAGGAAGGAAAAAAGAAAGGAAACAAGAAAGGAAACAAGGAAAGGAAAAAAAGAAAGGAAAACATGAAAGGAAAAAAAGAAAAGAAAAAAAGAAAGGAAAAAAAGAAAGGAAAAGAAGAAAGGGTGAAAAGAAAACAAGAAAGAAAAAAAATCAAGGAGAAAAGAAAAAGAAACATGTAAGGAAAAGAAGAAACGAAAAGAAACGAAAGAAAGAAAGAAAAAAAGCAAGGAAAAGAGAAAGAAAAACAAGAAAGAAAAACAAGAAAGAAAAACAAAAAAGAAATCAAGAAAGAAAAACATAAAAGGAAAACAAAAAAGGAAAAAGAGAAAGAAAGAAAAGAAAGGATCAAAAGTAGGATGAAGAAAGAAAGAAAATAAAATAAAAGGCAAGAAAAGGGGCGTGGAAATACAGTCAAATGGAAATTAAAAGAGAAAAAGCTTTAAAGAAAGAAAATATGAAAAAATAAAGAAGAAAAGGGAAATAGGAAAACGGAAATGGAAATTAAAAAAAGAAAATAGTGAAAGGGAAATTGGAAAACGGAAATGGAAATTAAAAAAAGAAAACAGTGGAAGGAAAATAGGAAAACGGAAATGGAAATAAAAAAAGGAAATAGTGAAAGGGAAATAGGACAGCGGAAATGGAAATTAAAAGAAGGAAATAGTGAAAGGAAAATAGAGAATAGAAAATTGAATAATAAACAGTAAACAGTAAATAGTAAATAGTAAATAATAAACAGTAAATAGTAAATAATAAACAGTAAATAGTAAATAATAAACAGTAAATAGTAAATAATAAACAAAAAATGGAAATTAAAAGAAGAAAAATAAAAATAAAAAGGAAAATTGAAGAAAGGACATAGAAAAAAGACTATAGACGAAAATAAAATTAAAAGCACGGAAGAATGAAGAAATAGCTGAATAAATAAAGAAAATTAGATCAGTAAAAATGAACCGGGAAATTAAAAAAGGAAACAGGGAAATGAAGAAAAGAAATTGGAAAATTAAAAAAGGAACCCAAAAATGAAAAAAGTAATTCGGGAAATGAAAAAAGGAGATCGGAAAATTAAAAAAGTGATTCTTAAATTGAAAAAAGGAAACTAGGAAATGAAAAACGGAAATCGGGAAATTAAAAGAGAGAACCAGGCAATAAAAAAGAGACGGAGAATAATAAAGGGAACGGGAAAACGAAACAAAAAGAAAAGAAAGTATCATGAGATATAAAAAAAAGAGAATGAAAAAAAAGAAATAAAATAAAAGAAAAATAACGCAAAAAATGGAAATTGAAAAGAAAGAAGTGTATCTTAAAGAAAAGGACGAAAAAAGAAAGAAAGAAAGAAGAAAGAATAGCATCCAAGAAAGAAGAAACGGAAAATCTTAAAAGGGAAATGAGAAAAGGAAGAAAAAGTTTGGATACAATATTTGAAATGGGAAAAGAAAAAAGGAAAAGGAAAAAGAAAGATGAAAAATAAATGGAAAGAAGGAAAGTAGGAAAGAAAGAAGGAAAGTAAAAGGAAAAAAGAAAATGAAAGAGAAATTGAAAATGAAAAAAAGGAAATTAATGTAGAAAATAACGTGTTGGAAATTGAAAGTAATATTGAAAAGGGAAAAGAAAAAAGAAAAAAGGAAAATAAAAGGAAATGCAAAATAAAATTGGAAACGGGAACAATAAAAAGAAAAATAATCAAGGAAATGAAAAAAATTGGAAAAGAAAAAGCAGAGTAGAAGAAAATACAGATCTTCTGTACGATTTGAATAAATACAGAAAATTTTAAAAGAAACTGGAAATAGGAAAAAAGGACAGAAACAAAAGGAAATTAGAAATGGAAATGAAAAAGAAAAAGAAAAAAGAAAAATGGGAAATAAAAATAATCTTGAAAAATATAAATGTAAAGGAAAATGAAGAAAAAGGAAACTGAGAAATAAAGAGGAAATTAGATAATATAAATGGAAATGAGATTGAAAAATTAAATGGAAAATTAGGAAATTAAAAGGAAATTGTAAAATACAAAAGGGAATGAAAAAGAAAATCGATAAGGTAAAAAGGAAATTGAAAAAAGGGAAATTAGGAAACAAAAATGAAATGGAAAAATACAGAAAGAAAAAAATAGAAAAGTAAATGCAAAAAATAGAAAGAAAAATGAGAAATAAAAGGGAAATTTAAATATATAAAAGGAAAAGTAACAATAGAAAGAAAATTAAAAAACAAAACGAAAATTAAAAAATAAAACGAAAATTAAAAAATAAAACGAAAATTAAAAAATAAAACGAAAATTAAAAAATAAAACGAAAATTAAAAAATAAAACGGAAATTAAAAAATAAAACGAAAATTAAAAAATAAAAAGAAAATTAAAAAAATATTAAAGGAAAGTGACATGAAAAAATAAATAGGAAATTGAGAAATAAAAAGAAAATCGATAAAGATTAAATGGAAATTGGAAAAAAGGAAATTAGTTAACAGAAAGAAAATTGAAAAATACAGAAAGAAAGAACTAGAAAACGAAATGAAAAAAATAGAAAGAAATGGAAAATAAAAAGGAAATTGAAAAATATGAAAGGAAATGAAAAAATAAAAGAAAATTCAGAAATAAAAAGAGAATTAAAAAATATTAAAGGAAAATGAAATGAAGAAATAAATAGAAAGTTGAGAAATAAAATGAAAATTGAAAAATACAAAAGAAAATGAAAAGTTCAAAAAAAAATGAAAAAGGTAAAACAAAATCGAAAAACATTAAAAGGAAATTGAAAAAAAGGAAATTAGGAAACAAAAAGGAAAATGAAAAATACAGAAAGAAAAAACTAAACTATTTTTTTCATTTCGATGAAAAGAAAAAAATGGAAAAATAAGAAATAAAAAGGAAATCGAAAAATATAAAAGGAAATGCAAAAATAAGAGATAATTCAGAAATAAAAAGAAAATTAAAAAGTATTAAAGGAAAATGAAACGAAAAAATACATAGAAAATAGAGAAATAAAAAGAAAATTACAAATTACAAATGGAAATGAAGTAGGAAAAAGAAAATCGAAAAAGATCGAAAGGAAATTGAAAAATATTTACAAAAAACTAGAAAAGTAATTAAAAAAATACAAAGAAAATTGAGAAATAAACAGGAAATTAAAAAATATAAAAGAAACTGGAATTGAAAGAAGAAAATTCGAAAATAGAAAATGGAAATTGAAAAATACAGAACAAACAGCGCAATGGAAAAATATAAAGAAAATTCAAAAATAAAGACAAAACCGTGTAATTCAATAAACAAGAATCAACAAGAATAAACAAGAATAAAACTAAAAAATACATAAAGTAAAAAATAGAAAACGAATTGAAAAAATATAAAAAAATACACAGAAAATTCCAAAATAAAATGTAAATTATAAAAATAAAAAAAATAAAATGGCTTTCCGGGGCTGAACTTGCTCAACAGAAAATAGCTAAAGGAACAAAAAACAAAAAAAACCACTGCGATAAAAGTAAGGAAAAATAGCGAAAGAGAAAGAAAACAAAAATGAAAAAAAAAATACTAAAAACACAAGGGGCGGGCCAAAAAAGGGGATGACCCAAAAAGATCTCAGGGGGGGGGGGGGGGGGGGAATATCTAAAACCAAAAACTAAAAGAAAAATAAAAAAAAACTTGCCTGAAGGGAAGGAAATGAAACAAGAAACGGGAAAAAAGAGAAAAAATGGAGGAAACTGGTTAATGAAGAATTGACGATGAGCGACACAAGTTCTAGGCGATTAAGTACTCACGTGTCACAGTCAGGCGGACCGACGTCGCCGTTTCTACTTTGCTATGTCGTTTCTTCTGCAACTTGTGCACACAGCTCCGTTATGTCTTTTACATCCAATTGTATTGCAAGTCGTCCATCTAATCTCGGATATCGTTTCTCGTTGTGCATATGCTTTCATGCGTGCATTATTTCTGCAATTACTTTGATCGTCACGGGTGGGGTGGGGCGAGATCGCTCCGAGACGGGGTGGGGCGGGTCGAGCTTTGCGATTACAAAAAAGTGCTGTACGCACTTGCGGCAAATGTCAGCAATATATCTTTAATTGATTCTCACTTTTATTTGGTATTCACTCCTACACACACATCTGCGTGTATCCTTTGTGTGTATCCACGTAGATTCTGTATACATGTATGGTCAAATTAGTATATTTACTATATATACACACACACGCATATTCACATATATGTGTGTGTATGTGTATATTTTTCTATTTTTGTGTATATTGTGTATGTACGTTTGTTATATGCATTCATGTGTGTTGTATATTTTCGTATGTGATATGCATGTCTATTTTGTGTATACGTGTATATTGTATGTGATATGCATGTGTATTTTGTGTATACGTGTATATTCTGTGTGTATAATTTATTTGCGTGTGTATATTAGGTGTGTATAATTTATTTACGTGTGTATATTATGTACGTATAATTTATTTACGTGTGTATATTATGTACGTATAATTTATTTACGTGTGTATATTATGTGTGTATACTTTATACACATGTGTATAATATGCATGTGTATATTATGCATGCGTGTACCTTATACACATGTGAATAATATGTATTGCATAATATGCATCTATGTATTATTTATCCGCATACATTATACGCATGTGTATAATATGCAAGTGTATAATATGCATGTGTATATTATATATACGCATACTCTATATTATACTTATTTACTTCAACACATATGTATTATATGCAAACGTGTATATTATATGCATACAGGTATATTATATGCAAACGTGTATATTCTATGCACACATGTATATTAAATGCCCGTATGTATATTATATGCACACATGTATATTAAATGCCCGCATGTATATTAAATGCAAACGTGTATATTCTATGCACACATGTATATTAAATGCCCGCATGTATATTAAATGCACACATGTATATTAAATGGTCGCATGTATGTTAAATGCCCGCATGTATATTAAATGCACACATGTATATTAAATGTACGCATGTATATTAAATGCACACATGTATATTAAATGTGCGCATGTATATTAAATGCACACATGTATATTAAATGTGCGCATGTATATTAAATGCACACATGTATATTAAATGCATTTATATATTACATGTACACGTATGTTTCAATTGAACACTTATTGTATATTATACATACACGAGTATATTATTGCTCACATGAATATTATATGCACATATGCATATTATATGCACACATATGAGTTTTACACATGTATATTATATATACGTGTATACAAATATGTTGTAGGTATATATGTATATACGTATATTCTATAAGTTACAGATGTTTTATATATGCAAACGAACTCTATAAATATAGACGTATATTTTGTACATATTCGTCTATTTTATATATATTCGTCTATTTTATAAATATTCGCCTATTTGATATATATATTCGTCTATTTTATATATATTCGTCTATTTTATATATATTCACCTATTTCATAAATATTCGTCTATTTTATAAATATACGACTTTTACAAATATACGAGTATTTTATAAATATACGTGTACTTTATATGTATATACGTAAATTTTATATACACATGCGTATTTTATATATATATGTTTCTTTATGCATGTATACGTGTACTTTTTATATATAAACACTTGTTTTTTAATATACATATACGTGTATTTTATATATACATCTGTTTTTGAATATAAATACGTGTATTTTATATATACACCTGTTTTTTAATATACATACGTGTATTTTATATATACACTTGTTTTTTAAAATACACACGTGTATTTTATATAAATACTTGGTTTTTTAATATACATTCGTGTATTTTATCTGCTTCTTTAATATACATTCGTGTATTTTATCTGCTTTTTTAATATACATTCGTGTATTTCAGATATATATGCCTCTTTTTTAATATACATACGTGTATTTTACATATATATGCCTCTTTTTTAATACACATACGTGTATATTGCATACACACATTCACGTATATAGAAAAAAAAAATCCGTCCCCTGTATATTGCGTACATAAATATAATATACATACACAGAAAACTATATTACTATTTCCAGGACAACTTCACTGTGCGATCTTTATATAAACACTAAAGTCGAAATTTCTCAAAATTGTGACACTTTGATATGAGTATTGTTGCACGCACGCACGCACTCGATCATGTGATAAAAAAGTAAAAAAGAAAAGTGGGGAGAGAGAACACAAGAAATGTTTGATATTTTAATTTACGTTTAATGTGTGATATTCCTTAATTTGTTGTTCTTTTTTCTTACTAATTTCTCTATTTTATTTATAGCACACTGAATGATTATCTCTCTCGGTTTTTTTGTTGTGTGTGTGTGTGAGTGTGTTTTTTCTCCTTTTTGTTTTTTAAATGTCGCGAGAGCACTGTATCTATTCCTAGTTCAGCTCCCCAGCCATATTATTTCGCACGCGAGTACCGCCGCGAGACTGGAACGGTGGGGTTTCGTGAGGTGGCTTACATAGCCAGCAGTTAGCTGGGGGGAAAGAAGGGCATAGAGAATGGAGTAAAGCGGGCAACGCAGGGGCTTGCGGGGGTGTATTCTATCGCGCACGAGTAGTAGAAGCCCTGCTATCGGTCTTGGCTCTGCCAACTTGCTACATCGAAATTTTTCCCCAATGCTTTAACTTTCATTATATGTATGCATGTACATGCATATGTACATGTGCATGTGTATATATCCATGTGTATGTATATCCATGTGTATCTATGTATATATGTGGGTATATGCATGTGTATCTATATATATTCATGTGTATGTGGGTATATATGTGGGTATATGCATGTGTGTGTGTATATCCATGTGTATGTATGTATATATGTGTGTATATGCATGTGTGTGTGTATATATCTATGTATCTATGTATACGCATGTGTTTCTATGTATACGCATGTGTATGTATGTATCTGTATGTGTATCTATGTATATGCATGTGTATGTATGTATATCTATGTGTATGTATGTATCTGTATGTGTATCTATATATATGCATGTGTATGTATGTATATCTATGTGTATCTATGTATATCTATGTATATGCATGTGTATCTATGTGTATCTATGTATATGCATATGTATCTATGTGTATCTATGTATATCTATGTTTATCTATGTATATGCATGAGTATCTATATGTATCTATGTATATGAATGTATGCTGTGTATGTGCATGTTTATCTGTGTATATACATGTGTATCTATGTACCCATATGTTTATCTGTGTATGCATACGTATTTATGTTTATGTACGTATATCTGGGTATATTCATACCTAATTGTGTTTATGCATGTGTATGTGAGTATATTCATAGGTACATGTGTTTATGCATGTGTATCTGTGTTTATACATGTATATCTGTGTTTATGCATGTGTATCTGTGTTTATGCATGTGTATCTGTGTTTATGCATGTGTATCTGTGTTTATGCATGTGTATCTGTGTATGCATGTGTATCTGTGTATTTGCATGTGTATATGCGTCCGTGTGTATGCATGTGTATACAATACATGTATCCATGCATATGTATATACATACAGACATGCACATCCTGCTGTCTTGAATTTTCATTGAGATTTATCATTTTCTTTTCGTACAGCCCCCCCCCCCTTTATTCGAGCAATGAAGCATTGTCACAGACGAAATACGGGGGGAGAGGGGTATTGTGTCAAGTAGTCGACGTCACTCAAAATTCAATCACATACCTCAATGACATTAAATCGAGGTCAATTAGCTGTTGAGCAGTATACCTGAAACTGTCTTTTTATACGAGAGGTGACAAAAAATCAGTTGAAATCTAATTTGTGTCAGGGGATTTCCGAGATTTTGATAATGTCTTGTTTATGAATGAAACGACAGTTTTGTAGGTATAGAAAATGTCAGGTAAAATTACTTGTATAGCAGACATTGATATTACAATATGTATAGCTACTATATATAGCTAATAATTAGTAGCTACTATAGTTAATAATTAGTAGCTACTGTAGTTAATAATTAGTAGCTACTGTAGTTAATAATTAGTAGCTACTGTAGTTAATAATTAGTAGCTGCTATAGTTAATAATTAGTAGCTACTGTAGCTACTATAGCTAATAATTAGCTATCCATGTAATAGCTAATTGATTTTTCGCAGTGTACGGTTTTTCTCCGTGTAGGCATAGATACATACATATAGAGATAGGTGCACACATATAGACATAAATGGATAGACATAGATGCATTCATATATGCATACATATAGATACAAATGCTCTCTTATATAGACATAAATGCACACATACTCTCTAAATCCAAATAAGTGAGATTCCACTTATTTTATGTCAAAAGTCTTCCACCGCACTTAAAATAAGTGAAAATTAACTTATTCTAAAGTGAAATTTCACTTATTTTAAGTGCGTGGAAGACTTTTGACTTGAAATAAGTGAAATCTCACTTATTTAGATTTAGAGAGTACACAGTTTACTTAAAAGTATCAAATTGATATAAAAAATATCAAATTGAAGATTTTGTGATCAATTTGATACTTTTTGTGATCAATTTGATACTTTTTGTGATCAATTTGATACTTTTTGGTATCAAGTTATAATACTTTCAAATAAACTGTGTATAGACACACGGAGAAAAAAGTTATAGCTATTGTTGCTAATTCTTTGTCATTCTAGCTAAATGGGTTTGCTATTACATGGATAACGAATTATTTTGCTGTAATAGCTATAAAAATGAGATATAATAGCTAAGAATTAGCACAGAAAGAAAATCGGTTTAAATCCGTTTCGTGTTATTTTGAGCCAATGCTAAAGTACATAGACGGTGGCGCCCTCTCACTGGATTATATTTGTTTCGGATTGTTTTAACACGATCTTAGGGTTAAAGTAGCACTTTTTATTTCTAGTGAGCTTCAATTTCTAAGAAATAGCTGTAATTGCTAAGAAACGGCTGTAATAGCTAAACATATGTATTAGTAGTAACAGCTAAAACTTAGCTGCAACATCTAAAACGTTTTGCTGTGATGATTGCTGGCTCATTTTTCTCAGTGTATAATTAGATGCATCTCATGTATTTGTGAATTTAAGGTGTCTGCAAGTTATATATGCATACATGTAGTGTGAACAAAAAGTAGAAACATGAAGAAACTGTAGAGAGTGAAATTTAAATGCAAATGTCCAAATTATTGGACTCATTGCATTGAACAATTGCAGAAGTAAAATGCTCGTTGAACCGATAAGCGAGTAAAAAATAGAATTATTATAATAGCAAGAAATAGAAGTTAAAAGCTTAATACGATAATAGCTTGACGCGAGATTAGAAGAATTAGAAAAAGTCTTCAAATGAAAATTTGTATGTATACAAATGTATTTGTGTGCATATAGATCTACTTGTATGCATACAAATTTGAATCTCTAAATTTGAATCAATAGAAATCTACTAATTTCACAGCGAAAACTCAGCAACTAATTCAATTAGTAAATTTCAACTGATTTTCAGTTAAATTTTACTGATTCTTAGTCAAATTCTACTGATTCTCAGTCAAATTCTACTGATTCTCAGTCAAACTCTACTGATTCTCAGTCAAATTCTACTGATTCTCAATCAAATTCTACTGTAGAATTAGTAAATTTTTCACTAATTTAAGTAGAATTTTACTATTTTGCAGTACATTTTACTAAATGAATTAGTTGCTGAGTTTTCACTATGAAATGTTAGATTTCTACTGATTCAGATTTAGAGAGTATAGATGTATTTTTATGTATAGGTATAGATGTAGATAGATATATATATATAGTATATACATAGATGTTTTCTTATGCACACATAGATGTATTTTTATACACATAGATGTTTTCTTACACACATAGATGCTTTCCTATAGGAAAGATGTATATTTTTATACACATAGATGTTTTTTATGCATATACACTGCAAAAAATGGTGTCTTAAAAGTGGGACAGAAGTGTCTTATTTGGTAAAAAGTGTCTTAAGTTAAGACATTTTTTGTGTCTTAGTCACCAAATATGTCTTAATTTAAGACGTTTTTGCTTAAAATAAGACACCATGTTTTTGTAGTGTAGATGTTCTCCTATGCACATAGATGTTTTTCTATGCACATAGATGTTTTCCTATACGTATAGATGTTTTCTTATGCACATAGATGCTTTTCTCTGTGTGATTGCAATAACCGCAGTGGGTACTTTTAATACTGAAACAAAAGATGCATGCAAATTATGCATCTAGATGTATCTAAAAGATAGATAGAAGCGTACAGATGATATTTATATACATAGATAAGTATATTGAACCGAAGTATATATATTTTAACCAAAATATGTATTTTAACCGAAGTGTATATATTAACAGAAGTATATATATATTAACCGAAGTGTATATACACGGAAAAAAATGATCTGTGAAAACTACAGAGCCGCTTTGTAGAACGTACAATAAGTGTGGTTTGGGAAGAACACAAACCATGGTTTTAGGAAAAACACAAGCCAGTTTGTGTTATTCCCAAACTAATTTGTTTTATTCCCAAACTAATTTGTGTTATTCCCAAACTATTTTGTGTTATTCCCAAAATAGTTTGTGTTTTTCCCAAAACTATGGTTTGTGTTTTTCCCAAACCACTCTTATTGTACGTTCTACAAAGCGGCTCTGTAGTTTCCACAAAGCATTTTTTTCCGTGTATATTAACCGAAGTATATATTTTAACCGAAGTATATAAATTAACCGAAGTGTATATTTTAACCGAAGTGTATATTTTAACCGAAGTGTATATTTTAACCGAAGTATGTAGATTAACCGAAGTGTATATTTTAACCGAGGTAGGTATATAGATTAACCGAAATGTATATATTTTAACCGAAGTAGATATATAGATTAACCGAAGTGTATATATTTTAACCGAAGTTATAGGTATATAGATTAACCGAAGTATATATTTTAACCGCAGTACATTTTAACCAAACTATACATATATTAACCGAAGTATATTATAACAAAAGTGTATATATATATTAACCAAAGCGCATTGATGTGCAGAAACGAATTAACTTATTCCTTCTTTAAAAAATAATATCCACATTTTCTATATTATGATATTGCAACTCGTGCATTTTGTAACTTTTTGTGTTCGATTTGGGTCAGTTGACCCACTGACCCACTGATTTAACCACTGTTTACCACTGATTTAGTAAAAACCACAACTGATCTTTAATATACAGTAAATGTTACTTCTATGTTTCGTATACAGTAAAAGTTACTATTTTGTATATATAAAAGTTGCAATTGTAATGCACATTGTACTGTAAGTTGAAACTATATGGTATATTGCAAAATGTAAGTTGCAATTATAATGCATATTTTAATGTAAATTGCAATCATAATATGCATATTGTAGTATTCACGTAAGTTACAATTGCCTGCGTCTGTTATTATTTCCTAGCTTTGCTTATCAACTTTTATAGCTGTTTTTTTAAATTCTAATAATCTAATCATACGACTATAGGTATATAGTACCATATATGTAAAATAATCTATTTCTTCACTGCAGAATGAAGTTTCCTGCAATCCACGACTTTAAACTGCTTTTTAGATGAACATAGCCAACGTCAGACACACTTTTGGAACACATTTCAATAACTTATTGACATCTGTATGTACTTTTTAAAATATATTGTTCCTTATTTGCGCCTACTTCTTTTAAAAAATCTTCTATTTTTTGTATATCTGCATATACTTTATGTGCATATCCGTATGTATATCAAAAATATCAAATTGATGAAGATTTTGTAATCAATTTGATACTTTTTGTGATCAATTTGATACTATCTGTGATCAATTTGATACTTTCTGTGATCAATTTGATACTTTCATGAAAACTGTATATAGCTAAAGTTGCAAAGTTTAATTACCCTGAAAAAAAATGTCTTGTTACCTTAACCCAAAAAAAAAGTTAAATAAATGCCCTTACTATCTTTTCTGGTTAACTTAACCTAAAATTTTGGTTAACAAAATGAACTTAACCTAAATTTTTGGTTAACAGAATCAAAATGAACTTAACCTAAACGTTTGTTTAACAGAATCAAAATGAATTTAACCTCAATTATCGTTTTGAGCATCATGTTACAAAAACAACAATGTTTACGTTTAGTATTTTAATTTCACATTTTTCGATCTTTAAACATAAGAAATCGTGCATATTCCATTGGCAACGAACTAGTTATTGCAATTACGGTTGAATAAAAGTATCCACGTGGTAAAGTTCGGAACGAGGTGTTACACAAGAGTCTACAAATTTATTGCATATCCATATCCACTTATGCATAATAGAGATCCGTTATACAACTCAAAACAAAAGAATGAAATGTGGAAAAAGCGCAATGAGGAAAATGTGCTTGGAAAAAGGATCCGAGTTTTTTTTAATGAAGTATCATTCATTGGATATATGGATTAATGAATTTTCATTATTGCAAACCTACTACAGTATTTTTTCAAAGGAAAAAGTAAATTGTGGTTAATAGTATATATATGTGTACTTGCATTGTAGATGCAACGGATTTTTGTTAACCAAAATTTTGGCGAACTTAACTAGAATTTTGGTAATCTTAACTAGAATTTTGGTAAACTCAACTAGAATTTTGGTATATACAACTACAATTTTGGTAAACTTAACTAGAATTGTGGTAAACTCAACTAGAATTTTGGTTAATTTGCTCAGAATTTTGGTTAACTTAACTAGAATTTTGGTAAACTTAACTAGAATTTTAGTAAACTCAACTAGAATTTTGGCAAATTCAATTAAAATTTGGTTAAGTTGCTTAGAACTTTGATTAAGTCACACTGAAAAAAGTGTCTGCTTTACTTAAGCAGAAAGAAATGCTAAAAGTGCCCATACTATTCTTTCTGGTTAAATTAACAACATTTTTGGTTAACGTTACAAAGATAACTAGAATTCTAGTCATCTTAACTAGAATTCTAGATATCTTGACTAGAATTCTAGAGATCTTAACTAAAATTCTAGTTAACTTAACTAAAATTCTAGTTATCTCAACTAGAATTCTAGTCATCTTAACTAGAATTCTAGTTATCTGGACTAGAATTCTAGTGATCTTAACTAAAATACTAGTCATCTTAACTAGAATTCTAGTTATCTGGAATAGAATTCTAGGGATCTTAACTAAAATTCTAGTGATCTTAACTAGCATTTTAGTTATCTTAACTAGAATTCTAATGATCTTAACTAGAATTTTGATTAAGTCACGCTGAAAAAAGTGTCTGGTTTACTTAACCAGAAAGAAATGCTAAAAGTGCCTTTACTATTCTTTCTGGTTAAATTAACTACAGTTTTGGTTAACGTTACAAAAATTCTAGTTAACTTAACTAAAATTCTAGTTATATTAACTAGAATTCTATTCATCTTAACTAGAATTCTAGATACCTTGACTAGAATTCTAGATATCTTGACTAGATTTCTAGTGATCTTAACTAAAATTCTACTTCTCTTAACTAGAATTCTAGACATCTTAACTAGAATTCTAGACATCTTAACTAGAACTCTAGTCATCTTAACTAGAATTCTAGTTATCTGGACTAGAATTCTAGTGAGCTCAACTAAAATTCTAGTCATCTTAACTAGAATTCTAGTGATCTTAACTAGCATTTTAGTTACCTTAACTAGCATTCTAGTGGTCTTAACTAGAATTTTGATTAAATCACACAGAAGAAAGTGTCTCGTTTACTTAACCAGAAAGAAATGCTGAAAGTGCCTTTACTATTCTTTCTGGTTAAATTAACTACAGTTTTGGTTAAAGTTACAAAAATTCTAGTTAACTTGACTAAAATTCTAGTTATCTTAACCAGAATTCTAGTCATCTTAACTAGAATTCTGGATATCTTGACTAGAATTCTAGATATCTTGACTAGATTTCTAGTGATCTTAATTAAAATTCTAGTTCTCTTAACTAGAATTCTAGTCATCTTAACTAGAATTCTTATCATCTTAACTAGAATTCTAGTTATCTGGACTAGAATTCTAGTGAGCTCAACTAAAATTCTAGTCATCTTAACTAGATTCCTAGTTATCTGGACTAGAATTCTAGTGAGCTTAACTAAAATTCTAGTCATTCTTAAATAAAATTCTAGTGATCTTAACTAAAATTCTTGTTATGTTGCCTAGAATTCTAGTTAACTTAACCAGACATTTGTTTCAGTATTGCACACGCAAATATTCAGAATACGTGCATAGATTGACAATTAAGTGCATGTGCACTGAATTGTTATAGAAACGAATAAACAATTGAAAGGTGTGAAGAAACACATGCACTTGTGCAGCAGCGATGATTGTCTTTGACATGAAGGCGTTAATTTTAGAGATAAATTTTGAGAGGCTTTTTTTGTTGTCGCTATGGTTATGGAAGTCTATAATTAGTGATGCTGTGCCTCTGCAGCGCACATTGTCGCGTTGAAACCGGAGCATTCCAGCTCCTGAAACCTTGATTAGGAGTACGTGCGTTGGCACGGCCCTGAGTCCAAACAGGAACATACTGATTACGTGGCAGATGAATCGAGTCGAGCCAACATTCGCCTTACTTTAAGGTCGGTTTGCGTCGTAATAGAAATTCACTTTTTAGCTTGGAAAGCCTCAATTCAAATGTCCAGTGCGCATATATAGACATTATGGGTGCATATTGTCCGAATAGTAGGCATTACCATCCAGATGGTACTCGCTAGCATGTTCGTGATGACTGTTACCATCTGGAGTCTGCGTAGTGACTGATGTCTGTGAAACTTTGTGTATATGTATATTTGTGTGTATATTTGTGTGTATATTTGTGTGTATATTTGTGGGTATATTTGTGTGTATATTTGTGTGTGTATTTGTGTGTATGTATTTGGAGGGAGGTGTGGATGCTATACATAGATATGGGTGCTATAGATAGCTATGTACCACGTGCATGTGGATTTGATTATGTGTTATTACATAATATGCAGTAGTAACGTGTACGTGTACGTCCAAGCACATGTGTATGTGTTATATTTGAAGCTATATTTTCGCTGAATTTGTACCAAATAGGGTGTATTCGTATTTGTGACATGTAACGCATTTACTTGCGAGATATGTATGTATACATATAAATTACTTACACTGTAAAAACAAGTGTCTCAATTTAAGATGTTTTGTCCCCACTTTTGAAACGTTCAACGTCAAAAAACACGTCAAACGTTTCAAAAGTGAGGACGAAACATCTTAAATTGAGACACTTGTTTTTACGGTGTACACGGAGAGACTTTCGTTATTAAAAAGTCCAAAAGTTTTTTTAACTTAGGATATAACAGAAAAACGTGATTTTTTACTCGCGAAAAGAACAAAAACT
>WNHD01003309.1:0-12945 GCA_011057455.1 Ganaspis sp. Gsp50
GAATAATAGAAATGACAATTTTTTAAAACTTTTAATTAAATTTTGGACGAAGGGCCTAAAATAACATTGAGGCTTTTTGAGCTTTTCTTATTTTGCTTACGTGGTGCTTTTTGGCATCTGAAAAGCTTGGTGTAATTTCACAGACATCTTGAAAATATTAATTTCTGACGAGATTACATTGTAGTCAAGACTCTGTTATATCAAAAAATACATTTTTCTGGACATAGTATTATGATTCAGTGGAGAATACAGTGTTGTGTCAGACAATACATTTTTTAAATTTTAACTGTTGATATTCAGTAGAAAATTCAGTGTTGAATCAGACAATACACTTTTTTCATTTTAGTTATTGTTTTTTAGTAGTAAGAACATTGCTGAGTCAGACAATGCACATTTCTATTTTAACAAATTGAAAAACTTGAAATTGAGTGGGTAAAACCTTCTTTAGTCAGGCAGTGTATTTTGAAGAAAATGCATTCAGAAATTTGAAGAAATTGAATTCAGTAAAAAATACATTCTTAGTCAGACTTTTCTATTTTACTTTCACTTCACTTTTTTATTTCGACTGTTGAGATTCAGTAGAAAATACTGCTCTGAGTCAGACAATACACTTTTATCATTTTAACAGTTTTATAAACTTGAGATTCAGTAGATAAATTTGTCTTTAGTCAGACAGTGTATTTTGTCGAAAATGAACAATTTTAATTCAGTAGAAAATACAGTGCTGAGTCAGACAACACACTTTTTTAATTCGACTGTTGAGATTCAGTAGAAAATTCAGTGTTGAGTCGGACAATGCACTTTTTGCACTTTAACTGTGAAAATTGAGTAAAAAATACTGTGTTGAGTAAGACATTGTACTTTTTATATTTTAACTGTGAAGATTAAGTAGAGAATACCGTGTTGAGTCAGACATTGCAGTTTTTTGGTGTTGAGGCTAAAATTCAGTAGTTTAAAGTTTTTTATTCGCGGTAAATATTTTTTATTGTAGATTTAAATACTATGTAGAAGATTTATATGAAATGTTAAAAATTCTGATTAGAAAAAACTATTTGTTTTGTAGCTGGTGGTCGTTTTGAGGTTGACGAGCGGTCAGGAGTTGTAAGAACTCGAGGAACGGATCTTTTCCAATTGGATATGGAGTATGTACTTTATGTAAAAGCCGAGGATCAAAATGGACGAATTGATGAAAGAAAGTTCCAATCAACGCCTGAGGAAAGGTTATCAATTGTTGGTGGAAAAAGAGCGCCACAATTTTACATGACAGCGTACGATGCTGAGATTCCGGAAAATCAGAAGAAGGATTCCGAGTATGTCAAATTAGCAATATTATTAAAATAACAATTTATTTGTAATTACAATTTATTTGTAATTACAATTTATTTGTAATAACAATTTGTAATTACAATTTTAAAATAATTACAGTTTTTGTAAAAATTTCGTTAGAATTAAGATAAAGAATCAATTAGGAATACTAAGAATTAATTTAGAATTCAGAATCAGAATCAATAGAGAATAATAAGAATTAATTTAGAATTAAGAATAAGAATCAATGAAGAATAATTAGAACTAATTTATAACTAATAATGACATATAATTTAGTATTAATGACAATTAATATTTTTTATGTTTAAATTATAATTTAGTTAATAATGACAATTAGTTTAGTATTAATGTCAGTTAATTTAGAATTAATAATGACAATTAGTTTAGTATTAATGACAAATCGTTTAGAATTAATGAAAATCCACTTAGAATTATTGAGAATTCACTTAAAATTAATGAGAATCCACTTAGAATTAATGAGAATCCACTTAGAATTAATGAGAATTTGATTTGAATTAATGAGAATTCACTTAGAATTAATGAAAATTCACTTAGAATTAATGACAATCCACTTAGAATTAATGAGAATTCACTTATAATTAATATGAATCCACTTAGAATTAATGAGAATTCGCTTTGAATTAATGAGAATTCACTTAGAATTAATGAAAATTCACTTAGAATTAATGAGAATCCACTTAGAATTAATGAGAATTCATTTAGAATTAATGAGAATTCGCTTTGACTTGATGGGAATTTACTTAGAATTAAATGAGAATTCGCTTTGAATTAATGCGATTTCACTTAGAATAAATGTGAATTCACTTAGAATTATTGGTAATTTAGAAAGTAGACTTAGAATTAATGACAATTTATTTAGAATTAATGATAATTCGCTTTGAATTGATGGGAATTTACTTAGAATTAAATGAGAATTCGCTTTAAATAATGAGAATTCACTTAGAATTATTGGTAATTTAGAAAGTAGACTTAGAATTAATGACAATTTATTTAGAATTAATGATAATTCGTTGAAAATTAATGGCAATGCTTTTAGAATTATTGACAATTATTTTAGAATTATTGTCAATTATTTTAGAATTAAAGACAATAAGAATTAATTTAGAATTGAAAATTACGAAAATTAATTTAAAATCCAGAGTTATAAACATTAAATATTTAAATGCATTTCTCTACCTGAAAATGATATTTTTACAATTCTAATATTTTTTCTTTCATTTTTAACAATAACAATATATTCGTTTTTCTTCTTTTGCAGTATAATATCGGTTAAAGCGAAATCTTTTGCCGATCGGGAGATTAGATATACTTTGAAAGCTCAAGGTCAAGGAGCAGCTGGAACTTTCAATATTGGACCAACTTCCGGTATTGTCAAATTAGCTAAAGAACTGGATTTTGAAGATCTTCGGCAACCCCATATTTATTCTTTAGTCATCACTGCCACCGAAGATTCTGGCGGTTTTTCTACATCGGTTGAGGTAAATCTTTGTGAAATTGTTTACTTTTAATAATTTTTTTTGCTTTTAATAAATATGTATTCAAAGTGTTGATAAAGTGATTCTATTTCAGTTTTAATGCGATTTCACTTGGCATTTATTTTCATTTTCATTTTCACGTCACTTATTCATTTTACTTCCATTTTTATTCTCGAATTCATTTCACTTTCATTTCATTTTCATTTCATTTTCATTTCGTTTTCATTACATTCTCATTTCATTTTCATTTTATTTCATTTTCATTTTATTTCATTTTTATTTCATTTCATTTCATTTTCATGTCATTTCATTTTCATTTCATTTTCATTCCATTTTCATTCCATTTTCATTTCATTTTCATTCCATTTTCATTTCACTTATATTTCTCTTTTATTTCACTTTTATTTCACTTTCTTTCTAATTTCATTTTGATTTTCATTTCCTCTTTGATTTTCACTTCTGTTTTCACATCCATTTTCACATTTTCTTCATTTTCATTTTCATTTTTTCTTCCATTTCCACTTCTATTTTCACATTTAACTCATTTTAGAATAAAGAAGAATAAAGAAGAATAAAGAAGAATAAAGAATTTTCACTCTCATATCACTTTCATCTCATATTCGTTTCAAATACATTTTTATTTTCTCTTCCATTTTCACATTCATTTTCACTTTGATTTCACTTTCACTTGATTTTCACATAATTTTCCCGCCTGAAATCGCAGTGAGTGGATACTTTGAGTTTTCACATGAATTTAAAAAAAGAAATAAATTCTTGTGAATGTGAAAACCTAGTGAAAGTAAAATGAAATTTTGCATACGATTCGTATGTATTTCAAATTGTTTATTATTGCTAATGAATCAATTATTGCGCGCTAATGAAAAAATAATGTCTGCAGCTCACTATAAGGGTATCGGATGTGAATGACAATGCTCCAAAATTCGAATTACCAGATTATCAAGCTCATAATGTAGATGAAGATATTGCTCTGGGTACTAGTATTCTCAAAGTGAAGGCTACTGATGCAGATTCGGGAGCTAATGCTGAAATAGAATATTTAGTTTCCGACGATCACTTCAGTGTCGATTCGAACGGCATTATTGTCAATAATAAACAACTCGATGCTGATAACAACAATGCCTATTACGAGTTCGTTGTTACTGCCAAAGATAAAGGTGAGAAGTCGAACTTTTTTACAAATTTATTTCGGAAACAGTATTTCTTTTAATTATTAATAATTATTTTGAATGATATTGTTTTGAATTTATTTTGAATAATTATTTTGATTATTATTAATTATTATTTATTATGAATTATTAATAATACTTCTCATTATTTATTTATTAAATTATTTATTTACTAGAAATAATTACCCCGCCTGTTTATTTATTTATTTATTAAATTATTTATTTACTAGAAATAATTATCCCGACCGTTTATTTATTTATTTATTTATACAGTACACGGGTTTACAAAACATTATTTTACTCATTGATATTGTTAATAATAATAATAATACTATTAATTATTATTATAGCCAAAAAATATTTACTTTGTTTTTTATTGTTTATTTAAATTACAAACACTTTTAACAAATGTGAAATATTTTACAATTTTACAATATTCCAAACTGTTAATATTTGTTTAATTTAATTGATAAAATGATTAATTCATAATTATACATTTATCTTTAATTATTACAATTCTTAATTAATTACAGTTTTAAAAAGGTATTTTTCGCAATTAAAATAGATTGAAATCTGAATTTTTTTGTAATTCGTTTTTTAACTTTTCGATCTAAAGTATAAAAATAGAATCTGTTCTGCGGTTTTTAATTAAAGTTGAACAAATTTTCAATCAAGGAAGATAATTGAACAATGTAAAACAGAGTATAGATACAAAATTCAGATCTTTTTTCTTTTATTTTCAACTATCAAATAAATATTTTTCGCATTCTCATGAGTTTTGAAAAATAAACTCGAGTTTATTTTTAGAATATTTTAGAATATGCTTGAATGTTTTTGAATTTATTTAGGATATTCTTAATTGTGCTGGAGATGATTCGAACTTAAAAAATAAAATCGTACTCTTCGAATCTTCTGGAATCTTCTGGAATGTTTCTGAATCTTCTTCAATATATTCTGAAACTATTTAGAATATTCTAGGATTTTTCTGGCGACATTTTTGAATCGTCAACAAGTTTTGAAATTTTCTTTAAACATTTTAAAATCTTCTAGAATATTCTAAAGTCCACTAGGACATTAGCATATTATTAATGTTCCATAGAACATTATGGAATCTTCTAGAACATGAAATTTTTTTCTAATTCATCCTGGAACTGTCTAAAATATTCTGGGATTGTTTTAAACAATTTAAAATTTTCTATAATATTATGGAAATCGTTGGAGTATTATGGAATCTTCTAGAATATTGTTGAATCTTGTGGAATATTCTGGAATCTTCTGGAATATTTTGGAATCTTCTGGAATATTTTAGAATCTTCTGGAATATTTTAGAATCTTCTGGAATAGTTTAGAATCTTCTGGAATATTTTGGAAACTTCTATGAATTTTGAAAAATTTTTGAAACCAATTTCGATAAAATGAATCGATTTTCCACATACAAGTTTTTCCTTAATGAAATCTTCTAATGGGGAGTCTAAGATCTAAATGAGCACAATTACTATTTTAGTTTGCAAACTGCTTTAATTGTTATGAGTCTAATCTTAAGATTTCCCAAAGGATGGAAACAGTGCCTGTTCCGAATGTCCCATTCACAGGATCTTTTTTCCCAGAGGTTAGAGTAATTTTCTTGTAAGCTTTCACTTTCAGAGGAACATTGTTGGGGAGCTAATTTTCGGACGGTTGATAATTTATTACAAGTGCAGTTAATACGTAACGTTTATGTTCCCGTTTTATATCACCCACGGGAATTCACGGCGGTGGAATTGCCCGAGTCTCATTTTCCGATTAAATATTGTAAGACGCTTTATTTGCCCCCTAAATCAAACGATGGCAATATATTGGCATTGTATTTTATTTTTGATTAATGGTTCATAGTCAAACGGGTATTTCTTTGGAAAAAATATCTAAAATGGAATTGGTAATTTTTGAAATTGAGACTGTGTTTCAAACTTAGAAATACATTTAAATGATTTTCCATTTTTTTTATAAAAAAAAACTGGCGTAACAAACATTCTAGAATACTTCAAAAATTTTAGGAATTTTTAAAAAAATTACAAGTTTTATAATACTGTCGATGATTTTAAAATACTCCAGAAGATTTTATAATATTCAAGAAAGATGTAGAATAGTTTATTTTATTTCAAAATATTTTAGAAGATTCCACAGTATTCCTAAGGGTCCTAGAATAAGATTCCAAATTGCATTCGAAGACTTCAAACAATTTAAAAAAAATTCCGAAGAATTTTAAAACTTTCGACGGATTTTGAAATATTTCTTATTAAATATAATTAAAAATATTCCTTATTCTTAATTATCTTAAAAGATTTCAAAAAATATTCAAATATTTCAAAGTATTTTGAAAAATTCCAAAGTATTTTGAAAAACTCCAAAGTATTTTGAAAATTTCTAAAGTATTTTAAAAGATTCCAAGGAATTTTAGAAGATTTTAAAGGATTTTGAAAGATTCTAATGTATTTTAGAAGATTGAAAAGTATATTAAAAGATTACAAAGTATTTTGAAACATTTTAAATTATATTAGAAAAAACAAAAGTATTTTAAAAGATTCCAAAGTATTTTAAAAGATACGAAAGAATTTTAAAATATTCAAAAGTATTTTATAAATATCAAAGGATTTAGAAATATTTCAAGGCATTTCAGAAGATTCTAAATTATTTTGAAATATATTCCAAGATTTCAAAGTAATTTAGTAGCTATTAATAGATTTGAGAAGAATCCAAAGTATAATGGAAGATTCCATTGTATTTGAGAAGATTTCAAAGGATTCCAAAGGATTTTAAAATATTTTATAGTATTTTAAAAGATTCTAAAGGATTTTGAAATATTTTATAGTATTTTAAAAGATTCTAAAGGATTTTGAAATATTACAAAGTAGTTTTGAAGTTTCCAAAAGATTTTAAAAGACTCCCAAGTATTTTTGAAGTATTCAAAAGATTATAAAGGATTCCAAAGTATTTTAGAAGATTTGAAATGATTTTGGATTATTTCAAGAGTACTTTATAATATTTACAAATTATTTGAAAAGATTCAAAAATATTATAGAAGATTTCAATGGATTTTGAGATAGTCCAAGGTATTTTAGAAGGTTATAAAATATTTTTGACTATTCCAATAAATTTTGAAGATTCCAACGTACTTTTGACGAACCTAAAGGATTTTAAAAGATTCCAAAGTATTTTAGAAGATTTGAAGGGATTTTGAAAGATTCCAAAGTGTTTTTGAAGTATTCAAAAGATTTTAAAATATTCCAAAGTATTTTAGAAGATTTGAAAGTAGTTTGAATTATTTCAAGAGTACTTTAGGATATTTACAAATTATTTAAAACGATTCAAAAATATTATAGAAGATTTCAACAAATTTCGAAATATGCCAAGGTATTTTAGAAGGTTCTAAAATATTTTTGACTATTCCAATGAATTTTGAAGATTCCAACTTACTGTTGACGAACCTAAAGGATTTTAAAAGATTCCACAGTATTTTAGAAGATTTGAAAAAATTTTGAATTATTCCAAGAGTATTTTAGGATATCTACAAATTATTTGAGACGATTCAAAAATATTATAGAAGATTCCATCGAATTTTGAAATATTCCAAGGAATTTTAGAAAGTTCTAAAATCTTTTAGACGATTCCAATGAATTTTGAAGATTCAAAAATATTTTTGACGAACTTAAAGGATTCAAAAAGATTCCAAAGTATTATAGAAAATTTGAAAGCATTTTTAATATTCTAATGTATTTCAGAAGATTCTAAAAGATTTTAAAAGATTCTAAAGGATTTTAAAAGATTCTAAAGTATTTTAGAAAATTCCAAAAGATTTTCATTAAGAGATTTAGAAATATGTTTTTGACGATTCCATTCATTTTTAGAAGTTTCCAAAGTATTGAAGAAAATTTTTAAGTATTTTTGAAGTTTCCAAAGTATTTGAAAAAATTCCAAAGTACTTGAGAAGATTCCATAGCTTATTTGGAGATTACAAAGTATATTGGAAGATGCCAAAGTTTGTTGGAAAATTCTAAAAGATTTTAAAATATTCCAAAGTATTTTAGAAGATTTACAAATTTTTTGAGACGTTTAAAGAAATTCTTTAATATTTTTATTTTTAATATTATTTCAAAAGATTTTGAAATATTCTAATGTATTTCAGAAGCTGCTAAAGAATTTCAAAATATTCTCAAGTATTTTTGAAGATTTCAAAAGATTTTGACAAATTCTAAAGTATTTTAGAAGATTCCAAATGATTTTTAAATATTCCAAAGTATTTCAGAAGATTGCTAAATATTTTAGACAATTCTAATGACTTTTCGAAGAGTCCAAAGTATTTTAGAAGACTTCAAAGTATTTTAGAAGATTCCAAAGTATTTTAGAAGATTCCAAAGTATTTTAGAAGATTTTAAAGTATTTGAAAAAGTTTCCAAAGCATATTGGAAGAAGATTTCAAATAATTTTGAAGGAATCCAAATTATTTTAGAAGATTTGAAAGGATTTTGAAATATTCTGAAGTATTTTAGAAGGTTCTAAAAGATTTAAAAAGATTCCCAAGTAATTTAGAAGATTCTATGAAGCTCGAAAATATTCCATATTGTTCCAGAATATTTTTTTAAGTTTCAGTATATTCTATAAGCTTTCAAAATGTTTTGCACTGTTCTATAAGATTCCTAAATATTTTAAAAGCAACTATAACGTTGCAGAAAGTTCCAAAGTATTGTATAAGATTCACAAATGCTATTAAAAATTCCAAAATATTTTACAGTGACCCACACAAGTGCAGAATATTCTAGAATATTTTCTCAAACCTTGAAATATATTTTTTTCTCGAATATTGACTTACAAAATATTGCAAAAAAATTGATTGCTTAATCAAAATAAAAAAGTACAAACATTTAAAATAACCAAAAAAATTATCGCATCTCTTTCCAATCAAAAAAATATTTTTTTCACAACTTTCTTTTCTAATCCCACTTTCTTTTTGTAGGCGAACCGTCCAAAACTGGCACAGCAACAGTGCGAATTTACACGAAAAATAAAAACGACGAGGAGCCAAAATTTTCCCAGCAGGTTTACACTCCGAATGTTGATGAGAACGCTGGACCAAATACTTTGGTGACAACTGTGGTAGCGTCCGATAAAGATGGTGATAATGTTCGTTTTGGTTTTGTGGGCGGAGGGGCTTACTCGGGTCAATTTGTCATTGAGGAGATCACAGGAGTTATTCGTCTCCAAGGCAAGGATATAACCTTAGATCGAGATAAGTATGAACTGAATGTGACAGCGATGGATGATGGGGCGTGTTGTCTCAACGGGGATAAAGTTATTCACACCAGCACTGCAGTCGTTGTTGTTTTTATTACCGATGTCAATGATAATAAACCGGTCTTCAAAGATTGTGGCACCTACAATCCAAAAGTCGAAGAAGGAGCTCCTAATGGAAGTCCAGTTATAAAAGTCCAAGCCACTGATGAGGATAAGGGTGTGAATGGACAGGTCAAGTACTCCATTGTCCAACAACCCAATCAAAAAGGGACCAAATTCACTGTCGATGAGGAAACTGGACAAGTTTCCACGAACAAGGTATTGTTATCGAGAGATACTCATTTTTCATTTTGTAATGAAAAATGTAAATTTTCGAAAATATTATCAATCGAAATTTCTAAATTATCTACATAAACAAAGATATATAATTTATAAATTATAATTTATATTGTGATTTATTTATTTATATTATAAATTTAAAACAGAAACAAATTATTAATTTTATATTGTAATTTATTTACTTATAAATTTAAAGCAGAAACAAATTATTAATTTTATACCTACTGAAAGATATGAAAAGAAAATGGATACTTATCTAAAGAGATTTAATCACTTGTGTAGATTATCTGTTGTTGTTACTTTATTAAAATTACAAAAAGGAGATTTTAATTATAAAAATTTTAACTAAAATTCGGTGTAGTTTTCGCTCTTGAGACCTTTGAGGGTACTTAGTTACTTTTCTGTCCACTAGGTGAGAACTGAATTAAAATATGCTGCTCTCAGTAGTTACAAAGCGTCTCACCAGGTGGCGTATCGCACTAAAGAAGAGTCCGATTTTTAAAATGAAAATTGTATCAAAGAGAATCTTTTATTTCTTGTTATGCATCAAGTTCCAACTGTTTCTCAAGTTATTATTATTATTATCATTTATTATTATTTTATTAAAAAATAAATTTTATTTGTTGTTTAAATTGAAATAATACTTTGTAGTACACTTTGGTGGTCTAAAGATACTTTGATTGAAAGTAAAATGTAATTTGAAAACCTGAAATTTATAACGTTCATTTCAATATGAAAAACAATTTGAAAGAAAATGAAATTTTATTGAAAAGAAATTTGAAAGAAAATGAAATTTTATAGAAAATAAATTTTAAAGAAAATGAAATTTTATAGAAATGAAATTTCTTTGAAGAAAGAAAGACACTGAGAGTACTTATTTACTTTTCTGTCCGCTAGATGAAAACTAAAGTAAAATATGCTACTCTCGGTAGTTAAAAAGCGTCTCACTAGGTGGCGCATCGTACAAGCGGAGATAACGATTTTTAAAATGAAGTTTAAAAAGTTTCTTCGCAGATGCAATTGAAACTAGAGTTATATGGAAACAATTGTTTAATTATTGACATGAACTTTGGGTTCTAAAAATGAATTACTGAAATCAGCATTTGGATTTTGAGTTCTTTAAATTAATTCTGAGTTCTTTAAATTAATTTTGAGTTCTAGAAATTGATTCTAAATTATAGAAATTTTTTTGGAGTTCTAGAAAGTGATATTATGTTCTAGGAATACAAATTGAGTTCTTAAAATGACTTTTGAGTTCTATATACACAATTTTAATTTCAAAAGTATATTTTCATTCTAAAACTAAACGAATTTTGTGTTTTAATAAATAAATTTCAGTTCTAAAAATGAAATTTAAGGTCTAAAAATTCATAAAATTCAGAAATAAACATTCAGAAATAAATGTAAAGTTCTTAAAATTAATTTTGAGTTCTAAATACACAATTTTAATGTCAACAATATATTTGCATCCACCAAAATTGGATGCATTTGATTTATAGGAATGAAATTTGAGTTCTAGATATAAAATCTGAGTTCTAGAGATTTATTTTGAGTTCTAGACATTTATTTTAAGTTCTAGCAATTAGTTTTGAGGTCTTCAAATAAATTTTGAATTCCAAATATACAATTTTTATCTTAAATGAATATTTTCCTAGCTAAAAGTGAATGTTGCAAATGATTTTTTAGTTTTAGGAATGTAATTTAAATTCTAAGAATGAAATTTGAGTTCTTAAACTTAATTTTGAGTTCTCTGAATTACTTTCAAGTTCTGCAAATTAATTTTAAGTTCTAGAGGTAAATTTTTTGTTTCAAGTGCACAATTTCAACTTTTTAAAAAATATATCATTATAAAAATTAATTTGATAATGAATTTTTAATTCCACACATGAAATTCAAGTTCTAGAAATGTATTCTGTGTTCTAGGAATTAAATTTGAGTGCTGGGAATGAACTTTGAGTTCTATTTATAATATGTACGAAAGCTTCCAATTTACTTCTTTAAATAAATATTGTCGATAATCTTTAGTTACAAATATAAAATTTGAATTAAGTTCTAAAGATGTTATTTGATTCTTAAGAATGTGTTTTAAGTTCTAAATGCAACATTTGAGTTCTAAGAATGAACTTTCAGTTCCAAATGGTTTATTTGCACTCTGAGAACGAATTTTAAGTTCTAAAAGTAAAATTTGAGTTCTAAAAACGAAATTCAAGTTCTAAAAATAAAATTTGAGTTCTAAGGCCTAAATTAAAGTTCTAAAAATGAAATTTGAGTTCTAAAAACGAAATTCGAGTTCTAAAAATGAAATTCGAGTTCTAGATGTAACCTTTAAAATTCAAAATATAAATTTTGAGTTATAGAAATTGAATTTTGTTGCAAGAGCTTTCAATTTTCAATAAAACTGTTTCAAAAACATGTTTAAGAGTAAATAGAATAATTATTAATAAAATAATTCTTTTGTATTTTAAAAACTTGAGAAAAAAATTCTTGAAAATGCCAATTGACTTTACAAACAATGAAAAATAAAATAAAAATAATTTGCGAATTAGTAAAACCCCGAATTTTTTTTAAAGTAAAAAACCCGAATTGAGTTAACAAAAAAATTTTTTCTACAGGTTTTTGACAGAGAAGGAGACGACGGAAAATTCGTGTCTGTGACTGTGAAGGCAACAGATCAAGGAGAGCCATCTTTAGAAGGTGTTTGTTCCTTCACTGTTGAAATAACAGACGTAAATGACAATCCACCATTATTTGATCGTCAGGTGAGAAAAAAAATATTTTCCCTCTTGATTTATTTTCTTTTTTTTAACAAAGCTCTAGTTAAATAAAGCACTCAGCTTTTATTCAAAGCTATATCAAAACCGTTAGTTTCGTCTTTCCATCTGCTTTCCATTTGCTTCAATGCTTCCGACTTTTAAGTAACAATTTTCCAGCATTTATTCGAGAAGAAATCGACAGCTTTAAGCTCGGATTGGCCTAGTTTTTAGCAAACATTTTTCTGCTCAAAACGTTATCTTACTGAAAGGATTAGTTTTACGTAAAATTCGGATATTGTGGTGAAACTAAAAGAGATTACGTAAAGGGAGATTATTTATTTAAAGCTTGAACACATTTTTCATTAAATTGTACAATAGACTGTAAAAGTTGTATACTATTATTTTTCAGTGTATTATTATTATTATTTTTTGTTTTTGTTGTTTTTGTTTTTGTTTTTACAAAACAAGTTTTAGAGAGGGAACATACATTTACGCATTTATTATTATTATTATTATTATTATTATTATTATTATTATTATTATTATTATTATTATTATTATTATTATTATTATAGT